>JAQFYM010000306.1:0-80730 GCA_034694785.1 Agrenia bidenticulata
CCTGTCCCTACACAGGATGAGAAATATAGTGTCGAGGATTATTTAATGTGATAGTCGTACTGTAAATAATCATCTGCATGCCCACTAAGATAGTTTACTTTAACCATTTCTAATAAACTTATGCTTCTATATGTATCAGGCTTTGGCCGCAGTACGAATGCTCAAGGGATGAATTTCCCCACCGGGTTACCGCAAGATATTTTTAATATCTCCTAGAACATACTGTTTCTGTATTTTAGAGCCTGTAGCATCTTACATTAATTCTTAAGAGCCGTCAGAACTAATACAACAAATTAAAATCATGAACGAAGAACGAAATTACATAGTGTGTAGCAGTAGCACATACGATACGACATATGTATATAGACCAAAAATTCAGTAGGGTACATTTTTTTATCCTGGCGCATTTGTTATATTAAGTAGGTACTTACAATGAGCAGCCTGTAGTATAACATTTAAGACATTAAATTACTATCAGTTTTAGCTGATCCTCTTCCTCGAACCATTTGCAAAGGATAACAGATACAGCCAGAGCGAGCACACGGTGTCATCTGGACTAACAGAAGCTCATTCATTTGCTAATCGGCCCAATTGACAAATTGTCATTACAAAAAGAAAAAAAACTTCTACTTTTTTCCACAAGAAATGTTGACTCTGCCAGATAGTTAATAGCAGTATTTAATTTACATGTACGAACTTGAAGCTACATGCCTTGCCAAATTTGAAAAAACCGATTGCAAAATCCCTAAATATTCAACAACAAAATAACAAAGTATCTGAACCTTTATAATTGCATCAATTAATCTGATGGTTAATTACTAATAGTAATTAGCAATTACTAGAATAATATGAATCTACAACCGGCTTAACTAACAATAAGCTAGTAACGCTGTTGCAGGGAAGGTCGGAATTCCCTATCAAAATTGGAACAAGGTGGCCAAGCATGTGTAAATGATAGGGTTGTGTTATGATATGAGTAGACGGAGACATGCAAATTCATCCCCAATGCAATAAAGTTTCTGTCCGTAACTTAAAATCCGGGAAATTAATTAAGAAACTGATAAAGAAAGATGAAATGCGATTAATTTTATAGAAACATAAGAAACAGAAATCGTTAATCTTGCAAAATTTCTGAGAATAAATAAACGTCTGCAATGGCAAAGAGATAAAAAGTATAAATAAATACTATGTGCATGCTCTTAGGGTGAAGAGTAGCCGAACTTAATATTTTAGATTGTATACATGAAAATGTTTTCTTAGAGATGGTTCTTCTAAAGGGAACACCAGGTTGTGTTTGACTTGAACGTATGATTTGAACACAGAAGATCTATCTACCTGTCCGGTATCACCTGTGCAGAGGATTGTATCCATCAGTGTATATTTTTTTACCCTTATGTACTAAATGTATTCAGTTGTAATGAAATCAGCAAATACATGTATCGCTTAACTGGTCTCGTGAGAGATTCCCTTGAGCTTAACTACTCGAATTTCCAGTCTGTGTTTAGCTGACTAGCTTGAATATCCTCAGCTGTGCTAACGAACGAATTCCCTTGCAATTACGATCCTTGACACCCTAAAGCTTAAACTGGATATATTTTTTTTTAATACAAGTCGAAACGATAGCGAAAATGATAATACTATTTAATTTGAATAAAATAGTTTGTATATAAGATTAATAGAATCTTAGAAAGTAGTCCGGGATGGAAAAAGTTATTGTGGGAACACAGAGAACTCCTTATCACTGTAATTTCCTTTAGCGAATTCTTACCGGTTATCGGACGTAACTTGAGATGGAAACTGCAAATAACAATTGCAAGGTTCTGCATTTCGGGGATGTTGTCAGTATTTTCGGCGAAGGGAAGGTCGCTGGATTCCTCAGTACTTTGGGGTATGATTTTTGCTCACGTTTTTTTTATTAATTTTTAACGGGTTATATTTAGATATTGGGGGTTTTGTTTAGTTTAACAAAAATTTACACTCTACTACCATGTACTTTGTTATCACATATTTAGTATTCATAAACTTATAACAAATCAATACTACAGGGAAATCCCTTTGCTGGTTTCAATTCTGATTGAATAGTTTGGGTGCAAGTCATTTTTCCCATGTTTGGTTCCGGTATGGAGTGTCAAGGGCATTTATTATCAATTTACACACTAGGAAGGTGTTTCTTATTTTAGCAAGTTGAAATTCTTATTTATATTTCTCGAACATTAATTGTATGACAAACATAAGCGTGCAAAAACATCCTGAGCAAATAAAAATAATGAATGATTGAAATGATTATAAAATTCATAATTCTTCTATACAAAGCATATTAAAAACACTCCCATTTTAATCTTATAAAGTATAGAATGAAATAGTAACGCAGAATTTTGAACGTTTTTTTAAAAGACAAAATATAATATCCCTATTCAATAAATGTCATGATCCTTCAACTACACTTTCTATTATTTTTCTAATGTTTAGTATAATATATAGTATCAAATTTATCTTAAGCTATTCAAAACATTAGTTTCTTTAATTTTGATCCTAAGGTCTGTGGATGACAGATGCGTGGTGTGTCCTGGAAATGGTCATCTTCAAAATCCACCAAAGAAATTTAGAGGTGCTAAAAAATTTTGTTACACACTTAAAATTCACAAAGTTTGGATTTTAATACAATTCCCAAATAAGATGAACTTTAACTAAAACAATTGAATAATTCGTAGACTGCCTATTCAAACTGTGTCCTGCCATGCGATACTCTGCCCAACAACAATACTTGCACGCTTCTAGAACCAATATAACTTCACGTACTCATGAAGAAGCGCTCTTAATGAAAAGCCTTCATGTAAACCTTTCACTTCATTCAAAAATCTTTTCAAACTATCAAGACTGTTGTTTTGTTTGACAATTTTATTTTATTTCATAGCATGCCGCAGAGTTGGAAAAGGCTCAGAATGAAAAAGACACGACAAAGAAGGTCGGAATATCTCTTACGTATGGAATTAGTGTGCAGGTGTGAGCATATTCTTAATTATTCAAGCCAGAAAATTAATTGTGTGGTGGACATTTTTATTTGAAAAGTTTTTCTATCTGTAGCTTCTTCATATGAAATCCAACAAATATCTTACTGTGAATAAACGAATACCCGCCAAGTCAGATAAATTAGCGATGAGGGTTTATCTTGACAGACATGGAAATGAGGACTCTTGGTTTCAAATTACGCCTTCGTTTAAGCATCGAGCGTTAGGTGAGAACAATTCCGAATTTAATTGCCAAAAAATATAGCAACTGTTGTTTGTACCCTTAATTTAGGCATTAATTTTATGGTACAATAAATTTAGCCTTAAAAACCTTTTGAATTGAATGTTTACCACAGGAGATCCGGTTGTCGCGGGGGATAAAGTGATACTGACCGCTGCAGGAAACTCTCAGCAATGCTTGCATGCCTCAGTAGTCTGTTTGAATGACAATCCAGGATCTCATGAAGTAATTAACAAATCTCTATATTAGTATCTGCAAATTCCAACCCATTTTCTTAACCCTATTCAGGTTTACTTTTCACCAAATAAATATGCTTGGAGGCTGGTTCTCTTTTTAAATAATACGGAAAATATACCAGGGATATTGAAGGGTGGGGATGTCGTGAGGTTATTTCATGTCGAAGAGGAAAAATTTCTAACTTTGGATGCATACGAACAATGTCAATACGTATTTCTGCGGACTACCCAGCGAGCCACAGCGACAACTGCAACTTCTAGCAAGGCTCTTTGGGAAGTCGAGGTTTGTCTTTAGGTTATGTGCAAAAATTAGCGCAAGTACCCCAAAGTCAATTTCAATGAATTCTAAAAAGGTTCTACAAGAAGACCCCTGTGCCTCTGGTGCAGGTTACTGGAGCTCCATTTATCGACTAAAGCATATGGCTACCGGTTTATATGTTGCCTGTGACGGCTCAGCCTATAGATATACTTCAGGATATAGCGACTCCCCCCAAAGTCTGAGTAAGCAATGAAAAGATTTTTAATGAGTTCTCAATTAAGTTTGGGATTTTGTTTTATTGAAATGGCTATTTCAGGCGTGGAAGAAGAAGACGAACCGACAATATTTCCCGTAGTGGCTCAAGATAGAAGTCGAACTTTGATTGAATTTTGCCCGACTGCGGCTGAAAGTGATGAGGCTGTTGTACCTGAATCTTCATACATCCGTTTACGTCATTATTCATCGAGAAGATGGGTTAGAGCGACAAAAAGTTCCATTGATGTGAATGAGGAAGTCCCGGTTATGTCAAAGGTCTACTGGATAGTTTTTTTAAATAGTGAATTTTTTTTTGAAATCTTAAGCATCATGTTACTTTGTGTGCAGCTAATTTGTTCATCTAATCGACGAGATGAGGAAGCTTTTCAAGTCGTTCCGGTTTCCCCTTTTGAAGTCAGGCACTTGGATTTTGTCAATGATGTATGCGAGGTTTTGAGAGACTTTTCCCAGAAGCTGAAACAAAAAGGAGTCACGGCCCACGATAGGAGGTTTGGTTATTTAAAAATTTAATTGGGAAACTATTAATAATTAATATTGGCGAGTAAATTAATGTTCTTCCTCACTAGAAATGTTTGTAACGTTCTGAAGGAAGTGATATTTTTCATCTCTGAGTCCGATTCAAACCAACATAATGTAGATCCTTTAGATTTTGTGGTGGATAAAGTCTCAAGAGATAGACAAAAGCTTTTGAGGGAACAGTTTCTTCTGAAATACGTTTTTGAAATTCTTCAGGTGATCAAACAAAATTGTTCGACTACTTTAAATTTAATTTAATTTGATTGTAATCTTAAAATCTCCCGTTTTATGTCTTTACAGGCAACAATGGATGAAAATACTGGGAATCTTTTACCTGCCTTTCAAGATGAGGATGGTACTATGCAATCAAAGTGGAAGTATACGTTTAGACTATGCTATAGGGTACTGTGTCTAAGTCAAGAACAATACCGAAAAAATCAGGCAGGTTTTAATTAAAAAGCAATTTCAAAGCATCAAAAGGAGGATTTATTTAACTTAAACTATTTGTTTAATAGGAAAACATAGCAAAGCGATTTGGATTCATGCAGAAGCAAATTGGATTGGACATCCATGCAGAAGAGACAATAACAGCTCTTGTTCACAATAATAGAATGCTGTTGGAAAAACATATCACTGTGAATGAAGTCAATACATTTGTCCGACTTCTAAAAAAGAACATTTACAAATGGGACTACAGATTTTTAGATCACTTGTCCGACCTGTGCGTTTCAAATAAGTTGGGTATTCCAAGTACACAAGAAATAATCTGCAAAGTTCTTCTAAGCCCAGATAACTTTTCTGCTTTGCTGGATGCTCGGTAACTGATTATCTTGCTAATATTGTTCAAAACCAAATCCCAAACATTTCAGCCTTATTAGTTGATGACGGTTCTCGGTCAGTAGCTGGGCTTATGTCCCGATTAGCTTTTCGAATATTGCAGTCAGGATTGACCAACGGTCATTGCAACTATCTGTAGATAGTTTGAAAGCTTTTGAAGTAATGTTAAATTGTTTTTTCCTATTACTATAGCATGAGTTCCAGTTGCGAAGACCCACACTCCCCATTTGTAGCACTGCCGCCTCACCAAGGAGGAGATGTAACCTTGTATAAAGATTTAGTTAAGGTACACTGTCCTCTTGATTTTTTGTTGACACTAATAATAGAAAATATTCGTGTCAACTTTTATTCCCAGATGAAAAGCGTTTCAGAGCTGGCGATGAAGGCGAGCTTAGGATTTGGTGAAGATGCTGCCATACTAAAATACTATTGTCATCAACTTGATTTATTTTCCAATATGTGCCTAGGAAGGCAGAGCCATGCAATTGTACAATTATCTTCGAGAATGGATATCAATATTCTCCGTCGGTAATAATTGCTTTTCCGCTAATTCTAAAGTAATTAGTAGTAGCAAACTCAAAGCATAAATTGTGATGTAGATGCATGTCGGATGAATCTTTGCCGTTCGAACTCCGGATCTCCTGTTGTCGATTAGCTAGGAAGTTACACGTGGATGTTGAACCTCAGAAAGAGGAGAAGAAAGTCTCACTTTCTCGACTTTGGTGGGAGCCGCCGCGATGTAGTGTTGACGAGTAAGATGCTGAATGAATCTTTAACCAATTAAACTGATACATGATCTTGTTATAACGGATTTTGTTTCCTTCTAAATAGGTATGATCGCCATCATGCAACAAGGAATGAAATCAAAGAAGCCCAGATCAGAAAGTTCCTTCCAACAATGGTATTCATAGAAACTTATCTTCACAAGGTGGCTGGGAAGTGTCAGTTTCACAACATTTTGCAAAATAAGTTGTCAGTTGAAGTAAGCACTCAACTATCTGTATTTACACTAATTTTATTATCTCAAAGAAATATTGGTTTCTCCATAAAAGATTAATTCATACAAAGTTAACTCAATTTGTCGAGTCCTATAAGCCATTTCCTTATTGATTTTAGTAATTTACTGCATATTTACTCATGTAACTAGTCATAAATATTTACTTTGATTCATGCAGATTTTAAAACTTGCAAAAGAATTTGCCCGTTTCGGATTCTATGGAATGGGCTCTCTAAATCAGCTGAGGAAAACTCTACTTACAATTCTTGCCTCTTTGTCTAAAGAAGCGATTTTAGAAACTAGTAAGTTCCAGTTTTAAATTTCAACTTGCCTCTATCAAACTATATTTTTTATTATTATTCTTAGAAAATCAAGGCATTGGACCAAAGAAATCTAGCAATAAATTACTTACCACCGAACGGCAAGAGAAGTTAACTGAAGAGGAAAATGAGACCGTTCTGTTAGACATGAAAGTGAACATCTTGGAAATCTATGAAGTGATTCCCCATTCGATACAAAACTTATTTATTTTGTTCTTAAATACTTAATTCTAATGACTTTTGTCCACCGATGATTCTAGTATATTCATGAAGTAATCCTGGACTACAGGCTGACGAATTTACTATCATCCCTCAAGAAATATGAAGTAGAGGGGAATTCCATATCAGAAATCGAGCTGGAGAAATTCACAGAGTTCTTCGAGAAAAGCGTCAACCTTTGGTGAGATTCGTATTTATTTTTGTATCCACGGTCTAATTATAATATTAAATTACGCATTCCGTATCACTGCTCCAATATTGTTTTCTACTGAAAGTCATAAAAACACGTGTATTAAAGGCATAGGAACGTGGACGGGATTAAGATCTAATGATAAGTTGAGGTTATAATAGTTGTCGATAAAATGTTAGAGAAAATCCGAGAATTTTGGAAAGTGTTGATGAAATTGTGGGATTAACTATGAATGATATGTTTAAATTGTGACAACCAAATTTTGTACTTTTCAGTGATGACGATTCCAATTTTCTTTGCCTTCTATTGTACAACGCAGCAAGTAAACATTATCCGCTGGTTAGGAGTGCTGTGAAACTTTTAATGTCTACGTTCAATCAAAGAAGAAGATTGTTTCAAGCCCTTGAGAAGGTTTTCTTCTTTAAAAAAAAATAAATTCGATATCTAGAGCGTAAATGTTTCAACAATTCTTAAATACCTAACTATTAGACACAAATTCTGAGCAATAAGAATGATTCAGCAATTCTTAATGAAATCAAAGCCTTATTAGAGACGATATCAGGAGCAGTGAGGGTTGCAAAGACACGGAGACGTCATGAATGGAAACAGAAAAACATTAAAGATGTGAAGGTAATGCTATTTTTATTTTTATTTATAATTCAGTTTACCCAATTCCAAACTTTTGATTCATAGTACCGAAGTATGGACGAAGGTATTGAAGATGGACCGGAGACCTATCATACTGAAGAGTTGTCACCAAACGCTTCTCAGATTAGAGATGAATCGTTTTCGCCAAATAAACATAGTGTTATTGCTAGAACGCCTTCATTGAAATATCCACTACTTAGCTATTTACCAATAATCTCTGAGGTAGGTGTGTGTGTTCTTTATTAGGATTTACAAAAGCTAATTCTAAAATTACCTTTGATTTTAATTTAATTTAAAATTTCATTGCAGGCACTTCAGAAAATGAAAAGACTTTGCATAAACCTTAGCCCAGATGGTACAGTGTCGAGTAATCGGCAAAACCAACATTTGCTCCGAGAATGCAAAGTGGAAGAAGCGATTGTTGAAGTCTTTAAATTACTGAGAGATTCCAAAGACGATACTCACCTGAAACTTATGTTAGAAATCAGTCAATTTTTTCAAGCTTATTGCATGGTAAATGGAGATAATCAAGCAATAATGGCCAATCATATCAAAGATTTCATTATTAAAATGGAGGTGAGCTGAATTTGAATTTGAAATTTTTATCAATTTGATTATCTGTACATAAAATTACGACTCAATATTTATTTTATTTTATTTCCAGCCTTGGGTAGGAGAAGCAGCGGCGATTGAAGCCGTTTATGAGGATAATGTTAGTTTGTGTGCAAGTGTGACTGATGGACTGATTCAGCATCTTGTTCAGCGAGTTATTCAAAAGCAAACTGAGCGTCACGATTCAGCCTCTGAGTATTTGATTTCTCTTCAAACTGTCGTTTGCCCTAAGCAGTGTATTGTTCGACGGAATCAAGAAACAGTGGTTTATCAGGTAAGGCAGCCCCAGTTGCATTTGACGAATCTTATGAAACGCTGTAGGTCTCTTTCATCGAATCTTTGTGTCTTAAAGTTGGCCATCTTCCATGATGAACTAGTAAATTACTTAGGATTTGGAATAGATAAAAGACGGGATTCATCTGGGCATCACCACTTCTTTCCAAGTGAATTGGAAAAGTTCAAGTAAGTGTAGATACAACTTGCTCATTTATAATTTGCAAAAACTTTTGAGAATTCAGTTCGATTAAAGATATTTGTATATTTTAGATTTCATATAGAGCTAGTGAAGCTATTGACCTACTGTACAATTGGAAAAAACGTTTACACCGAGTCTATGTGCCAATCCCTTCTCCCCCTTGATAGAATTGTTACTGTACTATGCAGTGTAGAATATCCTATTGAAGTAAATTTTCCGTTCCTTTTCATTACATTTGAAACAACTGGATTTTAAATATGAATGTGGACTGTATTTTTTAAATTCTAGGTTAAAGAGGCATACGTGATGTTTCTTTTACATGCATTTTTAGTCACAGAAGTTGATGTGAGGAGCGTCTACAGCTCGAATAGAATGTGGACAGTTTTCGAAAAGCATTTTCTAGTTGAAGTTGTCAACATTTGCAATGCCTCATTAGCAGAGGCTGAGGCTGATTATCGAAGTCAAAGCTACGTAACTGATGGTCTTATCTCAATTGTGAAGATTTTCTTTGAAAGGATCCTTACTCATTCCCCTAGTTGCATTCTGGTAAGTTCAATATGTTTTTACCATTGAATTTCTCGCCCAAGTAGTAAACTTTGCCAAGGTATATAATAGTATACATATTCAAAAAGTTTTTCCAATTCTTCTCATCTTACAGAATATTGCTCAGTAAAAATATTAAGCTAATTTTTTTTTCACTTACAATTACATTAAAAATTGATTAAAAAAATTACAATTCTTATGGTATCTAAGAATACTACACTAACTTTTTTTAAATAATGAATCCTTGGCTGAAAACAAAACAATACTGCTCACGACAAGTGTAACTTGTGATTTCCTGATTGTATAATTATCCTTTACACAGGGACATAAGGACTTGTTTATAAATTTGCTCAAAGCTATCTACCGGCTCACGCAGACTAAATGGATTCATCCTACTAAATTGTATGCTGCTCAGAAATGCTTAAACATTATGTACAAAGCAGGTTTGGGATTTATATTTTATCCAGTTTGGGGATTCGAAAAATTTTAATGAGAACTTATTCTTGCAGCTTCATCTCAACTCATTTATTTGCCTTCTTACTTGACTCAAGAGATTGAGAAGAACTCCAATATGTTTATGTCAGAAGTAAGCCGGAGAGCCAAATGGATTTCAATGGTGGATATTCCAAAAGCAAAAGCTCATAATGAAGTATGATAGCAACTACGCCAAATTAATCCCTTTGATCTTGATGTTCCATGAAATTGAATTCCCTACATAGTATGTGTAAATATTTGAATGTCAAAATTCATAGATGCAAGTGGCAACAAGCAACAAGATAACTCAAGAGATCCAATATCTTGTGAAGAAATTAAAACCAGCTATTGAGGATATGATAACTGCTGAGACCACTACACTGACAGATGTGTTCTGCCGACCAGAATCCCTTTTCCCAAAGGCTACACTCGCATATTCCCTATGTCAAGATGGAAAACTTATCGAAAAGTAGCTTCAGCTTATGAATAATGATTTCTTACGCTTTTCTTAATGCCACATTTGATTACTAATTAAATAATTACTTTTTCGTCAAGGTTTATTTTGCACGCTGAGAAATTAGCAGATGAGGGAGAAAGCGAGCTGTGTGTAAATATTCTTGAAATGTTACAAGATATGCTGCAAAGAATGCTTGTCAGCACGGATAAGGTTAACAGATACATGAAATATCCTATAGAATGATTACATGGTGTTTAAATTGATTATTTGTAATCTCTTATGATAACTTGACACAATATAGGCACGGAAAGTCCATGAAACTCTCTTGGAGAAATACCTAGGGAAAAGTCAACAATCGTCCTCCTTCTTTTCCAAGCTTAGTAGCAAAAATAAGGAAACCAGCAGTGCTTGTATAAAATTCGAGATAGATTTTAATCTACCACTGCCAGAAACTGAGAATTTTTTTTTACTTAAAGGGCAGGGAAAGTTATCAGGAGAGCCTCATTACATTCTGGACCAGTTAGGAGCGTCTAGATTAGTTGTTATGCTACTGACCAAGTTGGATAAAGCCCCAGATGTTTTGCAACAGTCCATTAATCTTGGGATTCTACTACTTAGTGGGGAGACTGTGGAACTCCAAAGAAGCTTTTACAATCATCTTTCATCCTGTTTAAAAAGCCACAATTTTTTGAAGGTACAGAATCATACATAAGAAGTGTATTTATAGTATTTGTTGCTTTGTTGATAAATGAAGCTTAAGATGTTGAACCTTTTGTATCAATTCCACTTTCTACTTACCCAGGTTTTGCACGATATTTTACGTGAAGTAGGAGAAGACTTCAGAGCAGTAGCAAAGACGAAAATAAGTGATATCGCAAGAGGAGATTCAAAATCTCACTTAACCCACAGTACATTATCGAAAATAAATGGTGCAGAGGGTAAGATGATAAAACCGAGAATCGATTTACTTATTATTTATGTATTCAGCCTAAAAATAGATTCCACCTTAATTTTCGTTCAGTCAAGACAAGTTTTTAAGGCTTTTTATGCCATTAATTTATTATCCTTAGATGGACACGGAATATTACGAGTATCAAAGAGAATCTCAGAAGATATGCTTACAGGAACTCAAGAATTAGTTGCAGGGTTTCAACGGCTAGCAGTAATGAAAGGTGACTTGTTTTTGTACGAAATTGTATCACATTTCCCAGACTTTATAACGAACAAGGTAAACCTTGTAAATGGTTTGTGTTAGGCAGTGGAATCTCCAATAATAGTGAGATTTATTCATTGGATGACGAAGAAGACGACTGGGCTGGAGTAGCCACAACAGTTCTTCGTAAAGACGGTTATGCAATCTCCAGTCTAAAACATCCAAGGGAAAAGCTATTAGAAAGCTCACTACGATTTCTCCAGCTTTTGTGTGAAAATCATAACTTGGAGATGCAGGTATAGTGTTATATGCCATTTATACTGATTGTAAGCTACCATTGCTCATGTAAAGAAAAAGTCCAGGGATATGAACGGCTTTGTGGGATGTGATCTGTCAACAGAGGTATTTGAGGAAACGAGGAGACAAATCACCCTACGATTTGGTTTCCCAGACGTTATTCTTCCTGGACTGCATTTTTGATTCAAATACTGGAAGTCCTGGCCTAATTGGCCTACTTGTTGATGAACACAATATAGGCCTAATAAATCAAACGCTCCGAACTCTTACGGAGTTTTGTCAGGGACCATGCTTAGAAAACCAGATTGCTCTCATTCTCCATGAGTCTAATGCAATTGATATTGTTACAACTTTCGTCGCACATGACATCACTCCTTTGAGCAAGAGGCGAATGGATCTTGTCATGGATCTCAAAAATCATGCCAGCAAACTCGTCCTTTCACTCATGGAGAGTAAAGATGGAATTGAAAAGTTTGAAAAAATTAGCAAAATGAATATTCGTAATATGGTAAGATCCTCCCATCAAATTTATCCTCAGTAACATTCATAAATATTATTATTAATAATAATAGCCATTCCATTGCTTGGCAGATTGAAATGATTGGGAAAGCCCACAGTTCAGATAGGGATGCTTATGTGTACTTGATGAGAGGGAAAGCAGTTGCGGAAAAGCAGGTATCATTTTATTTGTCAATCCTCCCTTAGTCATTACTAAACTGAATATAACTTTAGGTTGGACATTCCTTGTACATTTTGTGTCATCAACTTGCCCAACATGACAAAGCTGTTCAATTAGAATTGGATAGAGCCTTGAGTAAGCGCAGTTTGCATGCGGATGCTGTGAAATATTACAGTGACAGAACAGCTCAGATTGAGGTGAACCAGAGGACTTTAAAATGTTTTTTCAAAAATTCACCTTGTGCAAGAAATAAGATTTGATAAAGAGTCTAATTTTCTAATTCTGTGTAGATTGTGAGACAAGACGAAGAGAATGAATATTTAGAACGGGTAGTATTTCCTATTCCACCTGTTTGCGCCTACTTGACACACGATACGAAAGACAAAGTGTTCCGACTCACCGAAGATGACGAAAAGGGCTCAAAAGTAACAAATTTCTTCGAACAACGAGAGGCTCTGATGTATGAGATGGAGTGGCAGCAAAAGCTTCGATGTAATAATTTGTCAATCCCCAGATTTTCGGTGACAGTATAACTCAAGTGGAACATTGGGTTTTGGGTTGTAACTTATTCCTTATTATACTCTAGACAAGCCGATGCTATTCAGTTGCAGTCTGTACGAGACATTTTTGGGGAATTTGGTGTTCAATATGATTTTTATGATCAATATTGTAGTGGCACTGGGATATCCTTTTACACCCGGAGGTAAGGACTCTTTCCAATAAAATTTCTCACCTCATTAGAGCGATATACGCCAATTGAGGGTGAGAATGAGCAGTTAATGAACATTTATGGGGACCCAAAATGACCAAAAGAGATGCAATCAATGTAGGCCATACTTCTCACTGGGGAATAATCATGGGTATCCTATTGATGGTTTGCGGGCGAATCCAATTACGGAAACCAGACGTGGCCGGTCTACAAGCAAACATTTCGCTTATTATTCTTATCATAATTGCCCTTGCTGGACCGACTCGAACGATTCATGTCCTCGGATTTATAGCCGTAAGCAGAACTACAGAACATCATTGTTTTTTTTAATCCACGGTTCATCTCAAACCTCTTCGATAAACATTTTATCCAGGTTCTTCTGAAATTACTCCATTTTGTCTCACATCAATGCAAAAGCGGTATGTTGGTAATGGACGGGGAATTCCTATACCATTTCTTCTTCTGGATGGTCTGCGTTACAGGATTGATTGGACATCCCTTTTTCTACTCAATTCTGGTAATGGCTTTGTTCAAAATTATTCGAACCGTCACCGTCTCAATGGCAGGACGAGTTTTGTCTCATTCGTAATCGGGCTGTCGCACTGATTCAAATTCAAATAAGAATGAGACGTCAAAGCCTTTTGTTATTCTTTCCCCTCGTTATACTGGAAATTGGTTCATTTCAGCTGTTCGATGTAGCCTACCGAGAAGAGACGCTAATGAATGTAATCCGGTCCGTGACAAGAAATGGACGGTCAATAATCCTCACAGCCTTTTTAGGCATCATCCTCGTCTACTTATTCTCTATCGTTGGATACATGTTCTTCCAAGATGACTTCATCATAGATGTTGACCCCCTTAGTAAGACAGGTCTGTGGTTCTAAAACCAAATCATACACTCAAAAGGGTAGAGATCGTCAAGTACACTTGTGTCTGACCCTCATCCGTTTGCAAATCAATTTCAGCCTTGAGATTGTCGGAAAGGGGAGGGAATTCAACAGGAGAAATTGATGGGACTGGAATTGTAGAGCAAAATGATGTGGACGGGGAGGATGAGAAAGAAAATGTATGCGACACTCTTCTAATGTGCATTGTCACAACCTTGAACCAAGGGTTAAGAAATGGTGGTGGAATCGGTGATGTTCTTCGTCCTCCGAGCAAAATGGTATGGTTACTTATCCTTAGCTTATTTCCAGAACCTTTTAGTTGGATGGAACCATTCAGCTAGACAATCCTCTTTGATATAAAAATGCTCCAAGCCATAAAAACTGAGATTTGTCTCTGTAAACAAGACTCCAGAATACATATACATAGAGAGGCATAACCCAACTACAAGATCCTAGTTAATCCGCGTATGTAATTAGCAGAACTCAATTGATATCCATCAAAGCTTCTAAGATAATGAAAGTAGCGAGTTAGAATTCGCTACCATGAAGGATTCACGGCTTTCCCGTCATTTCTTCTGCCCACTTGTCTTTTACCCAAGACACCATTTTGTCTCGAATTTGCAATTAAAATGAAAATCATGGCACACTTTTGTCCTAGAAGTGGAGAAGGACTCGTTCAAACTTGAAATATGCCTAAGATGGCAGTAAGGTTGTTCTGGAATCCATTTCAATTGTCAGCCTCATATAATTCCCTGTTTTATCAAAGACTTTCACAGTTTCTGTGCTAAAATTTACTCCCGGTTTTATGACTCAACTAATCGAATGTAATAATGCACGGTGAAATGAGTTTTACGACCTTTCACAGGAACCACTTTACACTGCCAGGGTCCTCTACGATCTTCTCTTCTACTTTGTCGTCATTGTCATCGTCCTTAATTTAATTTTTGGTGTCATCATTGATACTTTTGCTGACCTCAGAACGGAAAAACAACATCGAGAAGAAACGCTGAAAAATACTTGCTTCATATGCGGTAAGTGATCCTCATAAAGTTAGTTTTACTTTTTCACTTTACCAACTTTTCTCACTTCAGTTACAAATTGTAACTTACAATAGTCGCTTACAACAAGTAGTTTGTCTTTCTATTGTAATTTGGTCATTATATTACGGTTGCGGTTACTGTATTTGCCTATTTGTTATCCATCATTTTCCTATGCCAGTTATCTAAATTACATAAGTTACTAGTTTGTCATTAGTTGCTTTTGATATTTTTCATCTATTGAATTTGAATGCACACAGTCATACGTTTCAGAATGGATATAACCATACAAAAATATGACAGTGCTCCAAACTGTGATATACTAATACCGAATTTGGGAATATATAATTAATATTATCTTATGCATCAGCATTGAGTTAATAATAAAATTTAGTAATAATATTATTTTCTCATTACTAGCCTCCAGTATTCTGATTCAGCTAAAAAATACTAATTTTATTCCTTTTCCTCTACTCTCTCTCTCTTATGATGCTGTAAGATTTGACTGGATTTGACTTCGTTAATATTCCATGAATAGTCCAAATTTGTATGCCCAACATGTCACGCGTACTCCCTTACTGTTCGTCTCAAGTGTTTTGCATTGTGGAATCTGTCTCACTAAGCCTTTCCCTCGATCTTCTCCTTCTACGCATACCTAATGCTCAAGGCAGATTAAATGACATTTGTATTTGGTGTTTCTCTTCTAGGTCTCAACAGATCCGCATTTGATAATAAGGCTGTCACTTTTGAAACACATATCAAGAGAGAGCATAACATGTGGAATTATCTCTACTTCATTGTTCTCCTTAATACTAAAGATCCAACCGAATTCACAGGATCCGAGTGCTACGTTAGCAAAGCTCTCAAGGTAGTCTTTTACACAATAACTGGTCGTCAATTTTGATGACGGTTTCAAATGCTTTAACAAACACATGATGAGCTTTGTATGATTGCTTAGTTATCTTGTTTCTTTCTTTTACAACTTAATTGCATAGGAACGAAAATTAGATTGGTTCCCACGCTTGAGAACATCATCCTTGGATACTGATGATTCAGACTCGAGTGCATTTGAAATAAAAAAGTTATCATCTTTATTAGAAGATACTAAGCACGATTTGAAAACTGTGTGCGGAGATCTTAAAACTCTTCAAAAACATGTAAAGTCCATGTTACTCACTGAAACCTGTTGGATAACTTACGAAAAGTGTTGAATAATTTACCCTCTCTGATTTACTTTCTATCTCTGAATATAGGTAAGATTGCAAAATATGACAAAGCAACGGGGAACGCTTAGCTTGAATCCTACAGGTGCTCAGACTGTAATTTCCTCCACCCACCAAGACAGCGCAGCATAGCTCTGTCACATTTGTGGAGTGAAAGTTCCCGAACTTACTAAAGTGCTAAAGTATGCCAAATATTGAACTGGATAGATGCCTACCCAAGGATAACTGGTAATGAAAGTGAAAACGAGCTGTGATTCTTCGTTGAGTGACCTGAAAAAGTCAATGGCTTTAAATCTGTTTGAAATAGTCATGTAGGTAGGTGCTACTAGGAACAGAAGTAAATAAATTTGTATGGAATAATATTGAACGGACAATTTAATGCAGCAGTGTGTTTTCTCACATTCATTCCTTCGCAATTTTTACCACGACGAGTGACATTATGACATTGGGATTATTAGAATCGAGCGATGCAGATTTTAAGATTAAGTGAAGTACTCGTACAGACATGAAACCAGGAACAGTAAAATATTCAGAATATCACATTTATTTCATTTTGCTTGCACAAAAATAATACTTGGCTATTTGACAGCTGCAGGAGAAAGGAGAAATCAAAATGGCTCTACAGAGCTCTGCAGATTTAGAATAAAAGTATTCAGTATTTGAACATTATTTGGTACCAGATTCTGTCATGGTTGAGAATGTCATGGGCAATAATATCATAAAATGAATATAAGTGTCTCAGCCCCACTGCTGCAAATATTTTATAGCGCAACCAGATTTTGATCCTAAAACTTATTTACTTAGTATGGACCATGGACTCGTAGACCATTTTGAATCCTAATTACTAATCCCTCACTCAGAAGAGAGCATTAAAATGATTACCAGATGTGATTAATGACTGTAAAACTTGGTGCAATTACATAGTGTGGAAAATTAGTGCTTACTCTGCAGGCGTGACACAAATTGTTGTAATGTTGTAGGACGGAGAGTTTGAATAAAGATGATGGCTGATACTGCATTTCGTCTGAATTGATTCTTTAGAGCTGCTATGCAACTTTCTAGCTCTTCTCCAATTAGTATCATCATCACAACCTTCCAACCAGTACGTCTTCATCGCACCTTTCCCCTTAAGGAGCACCTGTGTTATCAATCACAGGAAAATGTCAAATATTGGAAAATTCTTACTCAACAAAATGACATAAGGGAAGTGCGAAGGAAGAAAAAGGTAAATGAACCCATCAAGTCAACTGATTTTAATTTGTGTACAGATATTATTACTAACCTCTCCTCTAGGTGATAAATCAAAACCCATTGCGTCCTCTAGAGCTGCGGCCGTTGAGGCACTCACATGAATCCGCAGGGCTGAAATTCGATGCGAAGTAAATTTGTTAGCTTATTCAATAACGTAGGAAACCGAGCTTCCATCTGCTCATCAAGATTTCACTATGCATAAAAACAAGAGGGAGTGCTTCAGCCCTACGACCACTACAAAGTTATTTCAGACTAAGCCACTCTAATTACAAGGATTCATGAAGGTGAAAGAGCAGTGGAAACTGTCACTTCGTAGTATCCATATTTTATACAAAAGGACCGGCTTATTTCCCATCAAGTCCCTTACTGCAATTTAATTTTACTCAAATCCCTTCATAGTCATAAGCATTTGTACTATATTCTGCGTCACTAAATCCTAATGGCTTTCCATTATAAAACCCGTAGATATCATTTCGTGTTTTCTAATATATCTGGGCATCCCAAAGACACCCCCCCCCCATCACTTCTTGACATTGGCTCCAGGCTCTTTATTAAAACCCTATCGTTAAAACAGAATTCAGCCGCGTAACCTATTATTCCGTCACAATAATACAAACGCAGGAAAAACAATTTACACATTATGCCCTGGAAAGTCTGTAGAAGATCGATATAATTTATTAGCTAAAATGAAAGTCTTCATTCCCTTCCTGACTAACCGGAGGGAATGAAGTACTTATCACTCCGTGTTTCAGTCTAGCATCCTGAGCATAGATCTATGGGAATGATTCAAGGTTACTGTAGTCTCTTATAATCTCTTAGTCCCCACCCTGGTTAAAATTTTGTGGAAATACTTGGAAGGAAGAAATATGTATAAGTTTTTCTTCCGAATAATGATGTAAATAAAGATCACGAAGGGAAATGGTTGTCGAGTTGTTGGGCAGAGATGCCTTTCTAGTATATGCAGTCATGTCAGGCTGAAAATGCATTTACATTTCCTACTTCATTTCCCACTAGGGATCTATTCATGAATAATATAAAGTCGGATAAAAAATTGGCAGGCAGGGTGGAAAGATAGAGGCATAGGAAAGAGTCTGATGAGGGTATGGAAGTTAGCGATGAAAGAATAGACTTACGTGAGCCAGCACTTTCCATGCGAGAGGCAACATTTACTGTGTCCCCAAACAGACAATAATGTGGCATTCTATGACCCACAACTCCAGCACATACAGGACCTGATTCAATAAAATATAACTCATTCAAACTTTGCTTTCCCTAAATTCTCTATTTGTATGTCGAATGCAATGGTGGGAGAGTCTTGTCAGATTCATTCACTTTTCAAGTTTCTAGAGAACAGAAAATTTCGGACGTCCTCCCGAAAGTGGTTGGAGTTTTGCACAGTCTAATAAATTACTGAGTCTCGAAATATGAATCCATCTTGTTTCTCAACTTCTCCCAATGTAATCCTCACATGGGGAAAGTCAAACGTGTGTTTACCTAACCGAGTGTTGATCTACTGAACTACTGTACAAAAATTGATTTTCTAGGTTAAAAGTCAAGAGATGATTCAAAATACCCGTGTGGATTCCGATTCTTATCTTCAACTGCTCTTCGGGTAGATGACCAATTTCATAATTGTTTACAGCATCCAGCACAGCTAAGGACAAGTATGCAATTTCCATGGCATGCAGGTCATCGTTTCTTTGAGGCGCTCCGGAAACAACCATGTACGCATCTCCAATAGTTTCCACCTACAAGTTGTATGCAAATGTAAACAAGCCCGACAATTTCAAAGTAACTAACTGCCTTTACTTTTTCAATATATTGTAAGGAAGCACTAGAAGGTTTGATTCCTTACTTTATATGCATCAAAACTATCCAGAATTCCATCAAAGGTTCCATACAAATTGTTAAGGAAATCTACCACCTGTAGAAGAATTCAACGCAATAGATTAAACTAGAATATTCCACAAATCGAGAAATTTTGCTGCTTAAACTATTTAGAATCAACAATCGGGCTTTCCATTCACCTGAATGGGAGTGGATTTTGAACAAATGGATGTAAAGCCAACAATATCAGAAAAGTAGATCGTGACGGCATCAAAAGACTCGGGAATTACAGTTTCACCACGCAATAGCTGCTCCGCAACTTGCCTGTTCAAATCACAAAGCAATAGAGAGAAAAAATCAGAAAAGATTTCATACCGAGAGTTGTTTCAGTCTACAATCCCCTCGCCTACTGCAAACATCGTGAATCAACAATAATAAGGGAAAGAAATTTCGTTTACACAAACATGATTAAATCTGCACTCTTAAATAGAAAAGCCTTAAATCCCATTTGTTATAACAGTAGCGTTTTCAATCAAATTTTCACATCCTGCAAATGTTGGGCTGACATGAATTTAGTCAAAATCCACTATATAATAAACATCCTCAAGACCTGATTTCATTTCAAATTTAATCTCAGTTTGAGGTTCCTCAGCTCGTCTACCCTTTTGCCCTCGTCGGCTTTAGGCGAAGGATGATGATGTTAAGGATGTGGAAATAAGTTGACAAAAATACCGTTTTTTTTCGTTCATTATTTTGACTATAGATAGAAAGAGAATACGATGACTTCCAGACGAAGGTCAGTGTCAACAAATATCTGAAAATGAGAGCTCGTCAAAGAAAATACGATTTCTTCTGAAAAGCCATGAGCCTGATCAAACCCGCACATTTTATTATACACATCTCTCATATCATAATGTCAAGAGTTAGAGAGAGATGAGCCTATAAAAAAGTTGTTTAGAAACAGGCATACCTCGGCAAGACTTGATAGAGAAGATCTTCCGACCGCCTTTTCTCCTGTTCTAATTCCCTGGTTTTGTCTTCCACCAGAACTTCAAGATGTAAGGCATGTTGTTCCAGCCTTCGTAGCAAGTCGTCAACTAAGCTTACTGTCCCAGCTCCTCTGAAACCGACAGGCACAAGGTTGAAGATTCAACTTCTAATATGTCAATTAAGGAGGAAACTACCAAGACTACGCGTAATTACTTCCTAACAAATACCCAGGCCTTATCAACCAACCAAGGATACGAGCTACCATCCTCCAATGTTTTATTTATTTACAGCCACACACTCTTCCTAATTTAATGAGCGAAATGTAACAAGGGATTTCAGCCTTTTCCCTGTATGGTGAGTTCATGGAATCAGATACTGATGATAATTTCTACGATAGGTAGCAATAGTCATAGTACTTTGAATCGTTCGAATACTTAACGGTTTAAAAGTTTTGAAATACAAACCTATAAACCCGTCTACCCTTATTTTTCGAATATTTTTGCGTATAATACTTAGACACACAGCTTACTTCATCATTCTCTTAAAAATTGTCTTAATAAGAGAGAAATCTGGTCGATCATCCGGATATTCGGTCCAGCAGTTTTGTATAAGGTTTCGAATCTCTACAGGACCAGTTTCATCAGTAACTTCGGGTCGGAATGCTGGCAAAGTACTTGAAGCGATATGGCTAACAATTTCTATAGATAATTGAAAATGGAAAGAAAACCTTGTAGGACATAATGGGGATTAGAAATTCTGTATTTTATCCTTTACCGATTTCTGCTTCAAATCATTTCAAATAAAAATTAACTGTCCTAAAGTTTACCTTCGGGAGTTGAAGAATGGCACGTGGCGTAGGGTAAGGAACGAACTGCTACTTCGTATAGAATTATCCCAAAACTGTACACATCCCCTTTGAGTGAAATCCTTTCATCTGCACTTGTGGCAGTCAAATGTTCAGGTGCAACCCAGAACATTTCTACCGAAGGAAAGGAGTGGAAATAAAAGTTACAGGTTAAAGGTTAAAACTCTCTAACCGACTCTTAAGGTTTGTGAAACTCCACTAAATTTGTACTCATACTGGTGCATAATTTAAAAAGAACATTACGTACTAATAAAGTGGTCCAAGTCCATTGGTTCACTCTTCTGGAAATTTCGCAGAGTGTGGAGCCCAAAGTCACTGATCTTAACAACGAATCGAGCATCGACCAAGCACTTGGCTGAAGAAAGTCTTCCATGTGGTCCAATATTCGAATGGAGGAATAACATTCCCTGACACATAGTGTACCAAAATCATTTACCCTGCTGTGATCAAGATAAAATTTATGATAAAAGCCGAGCGCTTTAGTTACACGTACTTGAACAATATCGGAAATAAGAGAAAGGCGGAATGGCCAGTCCAGATGGATATGTGCATTGAGAAGAACGTCTCTCAACGATCCTCTGCTACAGTATTCATGCAGGCTAAGTATTTGGTCATATTTCTCTGAGGTACTTTTTAAGTCCGATGAACTCAAGCAGAGGCCAACCAATCTTGCGATGTTCTCGTGTTGTACATCACGAACCTAACCCAGTAAATTTGTCTTATTCGTCAATGCATAAGTATTCTAGATAGCTAAATGTATGGCATCAGATATGATTCCATGGTATTTTCATTGTACCTGCCGGATTTCCGAGATAATTTGCTTTGTAAACTCTATTCTTTTTACTAAAAGAACTCTCCGGAGGGCCACCTGAACTCCCTAAAAGCCACATGGGACAATCATAAGCTCAACAGTAAGGAATTATTTAGATAAAGGTCCTCAAGGGTAAGTTAACCTTGTGAATAGCCGTTGGTACAAAGGTGGTCTGACCTGCGCCAGTTCCAGTTCCAAGGGACAGGGATCCTCTAGAGCTTTCTTTCTCTTCCGCGGGTCCCCTTGGCTTTCCCACACACAAAGAAGAAAAGACAGATATTAAAAATTCATTCAATTTCTCCTTCATTCCCTGCCAAACTAACTCGTTGCACCAAAGCCAAGGTCTCTGAACGAACTCCAAAAATTTGGAAAACAACACATTTCTCAACTCTTTTTACTTTAGGTGGACCCAGGTGGAGTAGAAACAATATTTTGTTGTGGTTGTGAACTCTTTTAATAATAATAAAAAATGGGAGAAGATCCCCAGAGTAAATCTTACCTTTGCCTCACCAGAGTCAAATATGATTTCTTCCTGAAGGACTTTCCACTTTGTACTCGAAGCTGCTTCTACTTCCCTCATGCGTCTGAAATTTAACATACGTAGAGTTTAAAAAAAACAATCCTTTCTTTAACTAGCACACTGTTGAATCCCCTAAACTACATCACAGTTGTGCTCAGTTGCATGTTTTTTGATTCGTTGAAACTTTTTAGTCTAGTTACAAAGTAGCCAGTTTTCCATGACATTAATTAGAAAAACGGGTGCAACGGTAGTGTATAACTTTTCAAGTAATTTGGTGTTTCGTAAGCTCATTCCAGAATTAGTATCTGCTAGAATTCCTTTTGTAATCCCGTCCTATACTCACAAGTTTTACAATGCCCCTCCCCGTTCACAACTTTTGATTCTATTTTAATGCATCAAAAATTATCCCTGCAACTTTCTCCCACACAATCCCAACAACTCACGTACTTTCATTTTGGCATGTCTTGTTCAAGACTGAATATGGCGTAGAAAGTTACGGAGGCTATTAAAAATTTTATAATTGGTTTTACAACGTTTTTAATGGAGTTAAAGTAGATTATAGCTAAACGATAAAGATGAATGGACTTACTTGTACACGTAGATGGCAACGGCAGTTATTAGAATGATGAATACTAGGACAACGGCTCCCACATATGGCAAAATGCTAGTGGCACGGGTTGCAAGACATTTAGGATGATTTCCTAAAAATCCGCACTCGGGAATATTTGGGGGTGGGCCATTCCCCCCTGGCCAACGAATACTCCTTTCCGTGACAAACTGGAGTCCGTTCTGGGAGAGATAATGAGCTACGACCTATGTAATCAGGGTACGTATAAGATACTTTAAAGGAACATATTTTAGTTCTAGAAATGACTTCACATTAGAGTATGAGAATCTGAAATTCATTTCAGCATTATGACACAAACTTTTCCATTCTATATTTGACACTCGATTAAGTAGGGATAAAGCATTACTAGTGTGACCTTTGTCACGGCCGTCACCCAAGCTCTTAGGAATGAGCAAAGCCCATCTGTTACATAGACCCAAAGTGCATGCCTAATTTAGATAATTTTGACAATCCCATGTACAAGAAGGCCTATCTTATTTCCAATATTTCCATAGATTTAAATTATATTACGAAATTCTCCAGCGTTCTGAATCGGTATGAACTGATTTAATTCTCTTCCCCTATCGATTTACCAAAACCTTTCAGAGTGAAAGGGACTTGATTCGATTTATATTAATTTGACAGACGGTGTGTACATATTTCAGTCGGCTGCCTAAAATAGAGAAAGCAACGAAGGAATTTCCTACTAGATTTGCTCACTTACCTCAAAGTGACCTGTATGGGGATTCATATCTAGTATGGAAAATTCTCCATCTCTGTCCCCGTTCTCGTCGATTGTTACATTTCCAGTAACACCTGTTGGGAAAGACAAGGATTAACAAACGTTTTGTAATCTTACCTTCTGGGGGAGGAATGGGGGGGGGGGTTACTACAATGGAATTTGACTGATGACGATGAGCTTTACTTAGTCATTTAGTGTTTACATTGCCTCCAAATTACCTTCGAATGTTCGATTCCACATACGCTGAGTGATTTGTTGTCCATCTAGAGCTGCTAAGGATCCATTTGCTGCAAGTGTTTCGTTTAGAGCCATTCCCAAAAGAATGACCCCGTCAAAAAATGCACCGATGAAGAAGTTAACCTGGAATTGTAATTTTGTTGTATGAATGTAACCATTATTTTGACTTTAAAACTAGATTTTTCAAATTTTCTATTTTTTTCAAATACAAATCAAAATCAAAAGTATTAAATAGACATGTTAATTTATGAAGGATAAAGTAATAGGCGAATTTATCTAGTAAAATCTAACCTCTTCGTCATCAGGGAAACTGAAATTGTAATCCCGTATGGCTCTCCGCTTGACATTTTTTGAGAAATTGCTCCACGTGGGTGATCGTGGCATTAACAAGGATATCGTAAGGAGAGCTCCATACGCTTCCTTAGCCGCTAGGTCATTGTTATCTCCTTTCTGCCAAAAGTTTGTCTCGCTCGGCTTGTTCTATGCAAGTTATTGAGAGGAGCCATAAGTCAACCTATGGTTTCACGCGTTTGTAGTAAAATTTTGTTTTAATATGCACAAAAAACCCGACAAACTTTGAACAACTCAACATCTAAGAAAGCCCATTCTCCATTCGTGAAACCTCGCGCGTAGGCTCTGAGCATAAATTCCCGGACCAAGTTCTCTTGTAAGCTCAAAATTACAACTGCACATTTGCATAAAAAAGAGAAAAATTGAATAATAATCGCAATTCATTCTTTTCCACAACTATAAAGATTCGTATGAAATAATCTGTTTATGCTTTCGTTTTGGTTTGGCCCTTATTTCCGTACCAGGTTTTCCGGTGGACGTAAGAAAAACAAACCAAGACACCAAAGCTTAAAAAGACATTTATCTTCACTCGATATAAATCCTTATATTTATGGTAAAGCTCTTTAGACCATTACACTTTATGATAATTAGGATCGGAATTAAAACTTACTTCTGGCATGGGAAGATATCTCACTAAGAGCCTCGTCCATGTCAGAGAAGTGCGTCCCATCGATATCCTGTGCATATACTTCATAGTCCGCATCTTTCAATCCATTGATTAATATCCTTCCTGCAAAAACCCAGGTATCCAGCATTCCGTGGCATCACTTATTTTACAACTTACTCGCTACAAATTTCAGCAAATAAATAGTCTCGTGTTTCTTTAAATTCCTCACCAACGGTAAAAGAGAAGAGATCCATTTTGTCATAAACCACAGCCAGATGTTTCCACCCAAACCTTTTACAAATGGCATCGAAGACCAGTTTAAGACGACATTGACAGTATGACAGTCTAGTCAATGTTGGATACTCCGTTTTGTCCCCAAAAACACCCTAAATACCAAAGACAAATAACCTGTGTTTTACTAAAGCTATTAATTATCATAAATCCAAGTACTCAATTGCATTTTGGATGGATTCATAGAATGCCCAGGATTCTCTGTATTGTTATTTTTTCAATGATAGTGGCATGAGCAAAAGGAATAATACCAATACCAAATCTAATTTCAAAGACACTCGAATCTGGCAAGTTTGACATCATCCTATCCCATGTGTCGAATGTAAACATAAACCCATGTCAACCACCAGCAGCAACTTAAAAAATATATTCCTTTAGCTCCTTCTACACCTAACTAACATGTATCATAATCAAGCAGGCAATGTACACAAAGGGAAGATCATCGTTGAATGCCAATCATAAAATATAAAATGATTTATGTTTTGCTATATCACAATAAACAGTCTCGTATTAAGTAAACTCCAGCAAGTGTAATCTGTCTCCAACGTTTCCATCATTATTGCCATAATTCACTAAACTCCAGCCTGTCATTGGCTCCTCTTGCCTTTCTTCGTACATCCTGGACAATCTTCTAATATCGCTTGATTGTTAGACGAGAATTATAAAAAAAATCACTGCCGACACTGCTAGAGATTAGCAATTGTTTTACCCTTATATTTGTGGCATAAGGATATCATTAGCGTAGTTCAGAACTATTAGTTCTTGTTTAGATCAGAAAGTGTCCGTGATGAAGGTAGGGAAAAAAATTCTCCCCACTCTCAATTAAAGTTCCATTTCAGTTATGTTGTTAATTGTTGCGTGGTTCAGCAAAAGAGGTCTGCTAACATTATTCTCGATTATCCATGTCCCATAAATTCTTAATGGCTTAATGTGTGTAACTCTCCTGTAATTATGTAATTATTCATATGGTCCGCACTCTATGCATTGGAAGGTTTGAGATTAAATTACATTACAAATTGCATTTCACTGCCGACCGTTTCTTTGGACTAGCAAGCTACCTGGCTTTGCTTTGTGTGGCAGGAGTGGAGAATTTAATTTACCAATTAAATCCGGGTAGCAGCAATGATTAGTTATAAGTAACTCCAACCATAAAATTTCGATTAGTCGGAGACTAGAAGGATTTGATTGGGCAATTTTAAATGGGTTTTGTGTTCTTAGTGAAATTGGAAATTTACGACGGGATGGTATGGTGGCATGTGACAACGTCATCAACATTCGACACTTTTAATATCAGATCATGTCTCATGCTAATTCTAGGACTGCGTCTCTCGTGGCTTATTATTGAACACTCCTATTATGTATCGTAGTCATTCTGACAATATTACGCATTCTGGAAACTCCTCTCTTCACACAGGGATTCTCTCTTGATATTAAATTTCAAATCAGAGTATACTCGATGCAAATTGTACGCCACAATATATTATAAAGAGCTTATCGTAAATAAGCTAAGTTATACTCGTTCTATGAGGCATCTCATACTTCCTCATCTCATTTCAATTAAGGACTCATTCAACGGACTCCACTAGTTCTGATTCTCAATATAATCAAACTACACATGATTTCACCGAGTGGAAATCCCAAGCATTTAGAAAAGTAATAGAACTAACCGTGTTATTTATTTTGAGTTTCTTATTAAGTCCCCCCAAGAGTTTATCGCCAGCAACTTCACTCTCAGTTGATGGTGGCTTGTCAAACAAATAAATTCATACAAAATTATTTAGTCATTATAAAATGGTAACATTATTTTTTGGAATGAAAAAGTTTTCATTTCAATTCTAGCCCTGCATTTTGAAACTCTAAATTTTTTGAAGGTGGAGAATGAAGCAAGCAGGTTAGGGGGACAAATATTACGATTGCTTTCAAATTACAATTACACACATATCTATCTTTCATCTACCAGATTTAGTAAGTTTTCAAAGGATCACTAGCAATATAAGGCACAAGGAAATCATGCTTCCGTTTCAAAGATAATTATTTCAATATAAGTATGTAGAGATAGCTGAAATAATGATATAGACAGGTATACCAAAGGAGGTATCGAGTGTCTGATAGTCTGATTCTATCCTAACGTCTCCTTTAAAGCATCTAGACATAAACCAAAAATATTACTACCGATTATTTATGGTTTGACTACCTTACCTGGTCTCCCAATCCGGTAACGATTGGAATATTCCAATAGGCACTCAGTCGCGCAACTGCGGGAATTAAAATATTTATACAAATATCATCTACCTCGTGCACATCTTATTGTTCTTCAGAACGAGCAAGTTTAAAGATGATTCGAAACATTTATGAATATGAAAATCATAGAATATCTGAAAGTGAAACAATATGGTCAAGTGATAAAATGTTTTATAACCAGGTTCCAAAGCGAATCCACAAGCAGGTCCAATAAACGCTATCACATTCGATAAAAATTTCATGTCTGCCGAAAGTCCTGGCGTAAGACTGTTGTCACAGGATGGGTAGCTGCATAGAAACATGTATGAAGCTTTACTATTTGATATGATTTTGAGTAATTATCATCTTCAGTATTATATTTTAAGGCCTATGTTTGATGGTTCTTATTGTATGTTTCCAATAAGTTTACTGAGTCACTCTATCAACTATCAAGCAGTAATTTCATAGTTCATCAAAATTCCTACATCTAATCACTAATCACAAAGGCTTTTGAGATCAGAGAAGTATTTCCTTGGCCATTTATGGCACTGATTGTTGTGACTGCTCTTTCCAGCCCAAGTAATTGGACCGTGTCACAGGGATGGCAGCTCAATTGAGAAAGATGTGTCTTTACGAACTTGAACGGAATCTTGGAATTTTAAGGAGGGAAGTTGTCACCCCATTCGATTCTACATACCACGATAAAGATAAAATTAAATATAGTCTGTCATGCACACTGAAAATAATCAAATGAAAATACGAAGAAAATTACTAACTAAATATATTGTTTCCATGCTATTTTTAACTCAGACGAAGCCCCCCGGACTGATATTTCGACCTCTTTGAAATTTGTATGAACCGTATGAATTTAGCTTAAATTTAGTTCATGAAGAATTATTCAACATACCTTTTTTGGATTTTATGAAGTTTGATGTTATGAGGACGGAGATAACGCCGGTTAACAATATCCAAAGCCATATCAACAGCTGGGGAGCACTTTTCCAAATCAAAGCTAGAACCGGTACCAGAGACGAGGAGAACACCAACATTATAATGTGTCAATCCTTGTTCCCAAGAGTCCGGTACGGGACCATAGGACCATGAATCTGGTCCCTTTTCCTCATCACCCTGTTGCTCAATCAAACTCACAATAGAACCAGTCTCTTGATCACCAGCACCAAGATTTATTACACTTTCTCTATTGTCTCGGATATATCTGTTCGTGTGGTAGACTTCTTGCTGTAAACTGCTTTTGTACCGCTTTCTCGTGTCATCCGAAATAATATGAAAATATGGAGTTGTAGAAGCAGAAGCCGAGTCTACGTCCGAGAAAAATGCGGATGCTCTATTTTCATGATAGCCAATGTAAGAACTATGAGTTACTACTGGAGCTAAAAATAGAGTCGAGACTAGAAAGGGAAATGGAATCAAAAGGATTAGTTGTAAAATATAAAGGATAGAATTAAGTCGTCTTGACAGAGGACTGACCATCGTTGGAAAGATGCAGCAAGTCAACTGGCCTATCTTGCTCTCCTTGACACGAGACCAAGTCCAAGATTCATTGGGGACTTGAGTGAAGGAAAGCCGAAACTCAACTTGTGAGACATGGTTTACGAGATACATGGAATACTGTCTCTGGCTTCTATAGAACTCATCCTCCTGGAACAACATTCAAGTTCGTACTTTGCGATTCCAGAAATTTATTTGGAACTCCATGCGCGGATTCTCTTTAGTCTTTCCAGCATGAACCACAGGATTTCTTTCAATAAATTCACCATTCGGCATTTTTCAGACAAGATCAGAAATTTGCTTGGCCAAAATCTAGAGCTTTCCCCCATTCAGAAACATACTTTTTTAATAATTATATTTGATACTATTCGGCTGAAGATACTGTTATTACAATGCTGAGGAAGGTTGATTTAGATTGTATGGAAGAATTTACATTTGAAGAAATTTGAGCACTTTTCAGATGTATAGTTGGAGACATGTTTGCTAAGATAATTGATTGTACTCGTACATTTATGGATGAATGTGAATAACAAAATATGCAGACTTGTAAGGGATACAATTTCATCATTGAGTATCGACATAATCAATCTTTGTGTGCCTTGGAAATTGCCCGTTTCCATTTTTATCCGTTCCGAATAAAGTTATATAAATACTTAAACAAAATCCACAAAAGCTTCAATCAAACAAATCAACAGTTAATTGACCGTGCACTTGGCCATTCCAGCAAACTTTACTACACTTTAACCTAAGCTGTCTTATTTCAAAGAGGATTAAATCCTTCACACACCTTTTACAAAATTTTGATTGTGTATTGATTCAAAATAATAATTATTTGGAGCAATCTTGCATTTTCTATGCATTAATTTCATGACAGATAATTTCAGATTTACAAACAATTCATACCTCATCTACCGAGAGCATTACTTAAGGAAAAAGAGTAGGGTGACAACTTTACCGACTTTAAGGATTGATTTCCCCTATCACAATATGCTTTAAAAATCTAGTCCTCTAGATAAAGTACCGAGCCGTAAATATAATATCTGTATGTATGCATACTTCCAGTAACTATTAACATTGATGCAGACAATGCACACAAAAGAGTTTTTTAAATGACTATAACTTGTGCTCGTAGACACAACATAAAGTGGGTAACTCCCATAAATAATAATATTGTCTGGCTCATTTTACTACTTGGTAAAATTTCAAAGTGATAAATAAACTAAATAATCATTCAGGGTGTTATTGCTTAAAAAGTTGTCATTTTTTTGGTGACAAAAATTTAAAACAGCAGAGTTCAATTCGTTATTCATCTAATGCCTTCACTAAATGATTTTTCGATCCCGGCCCTTTAAACTCTGACAAAATAATCAGTTAAGAGATTAAATTTTTTTTTAAATTCATGACACGTATCGTGTTACGATGCATGCCTAAATGGCTTTAATGATTTTGTAAATTCTTTGTACACTAAATGAACATTTGAAAATTACTTAATAGAGCATCACCGGGAAGAATTATATACTCCCACTGTCAACAAATGAGTGCTCTCATTAGAGATTAATATAGTTGAAGAGCAGTCTGTAAACAATTAGACGCATAAGTCAATCAATCAATCAATAATCATAAGTCATCATTGTTTTAACGCTTGTTTGTGAAAACAACAAAGATTAGGTCAATAACCACTATACTTGTCAGTTTTCAACTTGACTGTGTCTGGGTATATAAGGAGTGAATTTTCCATAACATTAAGCTTTTCCCAATTGAACTTTTCTATCTTGAAGTCTTGAAGCTATTACATACTGTGATTTTTGTGAACTATTAAAAGATTTTAAAATATCCTAACCAACTGGTAAAGTGAGAAAATACAGCTTACGAAAATGGCTGGAACACAAATACGGGCTCCGATTCATAAGAATCGGACGACGACCATGGCTCGAATTAATGGATTATATTCAACGGGTAGTCTTTTTAAGAATATCAACCTTTCCGGCCAAATGTATGGGGACAAAATACAACCTACAAGTATGAACATTTTATGTTTTCAAATAATCCATTTCATCGGTATCTAAAAAAAGCTATCTACATTCATGGATTATGGATAGATTCTTAGTTTTGGCAATAATAATGCCTCTGCATATCAATTAAAACTATTAAATTGACTCTTGAGCTTTTAGGTAACTCAAAACATTTTTATTTGTAGCTCTGGAACATATTCCCATTCTTGGAGCCCATGGGTCATGGCTTGATCACACATTTGAGGAAATCAAAAACGGGAAATGGGTACCAGTGGTAGGAGGACAACAATTCGGTACGGTTATCAGCTTTCTTAATCGTAACTTTTGCCTGGAACCTGTTTAAATACATTCAAACGTTCGCTAAAATGATAAACTATCGTTGTTTTTTAGGACCAACTTGGACAACTCACTGGTTTCATGTATGTTCAAGACTTAACGAGATTCGATGAGAAAATATTTCAGTAATTTCATTATTGGAATCAAATTTAAATATTTATTACAATTACAATTGTAGCTTATCTTGGAAGTTCCGGACTCTTGGAAAGGGAAAGAAGTTCACTTTAGATGGGGTTCCGGGTGTGAAGCTTGCCTCTTCGATGCTGACGGAAATGTCATTCAGGTATTCATAATTATTCCTACGAATTTTAATCTTAAAAAAGTTTAATATATGCTTACTAAACATGTTTTTTTTAAATCCGTGCAGGGGTTGTCCCCTGGGTATCGTGAAGAATACATTGTGTCGAAGTCATGGGAAGGAGGGACTAAAACACTGGACTATTATGTAGAAATGGCTTGCAATGGAATGTTTGGAGCAGGAGAGGGAAGTGACATCGGTAATGTTCTGTTTTTCATTAAATTAAAAGCCGTTGAATAAAAAATGTGTTGAAATTATCATATCATTTTGTAAATTAGTAAATTTTGAAGTTATTCTCTGAAATTAATTTGTATTATTCGCAGCTCCTCCGAATTCCAACCGGACATTTTCAATCGTATTCGCAGAACTGGCTATCTTCAACAGGGATAATTTTGACCTAGTTACGGATCTAGAAATGCTATACGGAATTGCGGAACAACTTTCAAACTCACACATTGGATATCAGGCAATGTTTGTTGCAAATGAGATGGTCAACTTGATTCGAGTGGATGATCGAGTGTAATTTCCTCAACCATTTCAAAACATTGAATTCTAAATATATTTTATTTTCAACTTCCCATTTTATTTGTTGGAGCAGAAAAGCAGCAGAAATGGCAAAGACATTTTTTAGCGAGGGGACTGGATCAAAAGCACACACATTGTATGCAATGGGACATTGCCACATTGATACTGCTTGGCTTTGGCCGTATGATGAAACGATTCGAAAATGCGCACGGTCCTTTTCAGCCCAGCTTGGTTTAATCGACGAATATCCGGGTCAATACAAGTTTGTGTGCTCTTCAGTAAGTCTTTTGTTTGAGCAGCATTGTAAAGTTGATAATAATTATTAGATTTGATGAAGTATTTATCATTGGATTTACATAGGCTCAGCAATATGCATGGGTCCAGCAATATTACCCGAGTCTCTTTGAGAGAATTAAAAAAAAAGTCATTGATGGAACATTTGTTCCAGTTGGGGGAACTTGGATTGAAATGGATGGAAACATTCCAAGGTCCCAAAGATATTTTGATTTTCATTTCTTGTCTATTTGGATTGGAATATTTTCATGAATTGGCAAACTCTAATCTTAACAGTGGAGAGGCATTTATGCGACAGTATTACTACGGTCAGAAGTTTTTCGAAGAAGAGTTTGGCGTTCCGTACCGCAGCAAAGAATTTTGGCTACCTGATACGTTCGGATACTCTGCTCAAATTCCTCAAATGCTTAAAGTAAGTAATCTTCCGATACATCTGGTCATTATTTATTTATTTTTGTGAGAAATATCTTGTCACCTTGTTAATTACAATCAAATTTACAGCATGTGGGAATCGAACGCTTTCTAACTCAAAAGATGTCTTGGTCCCTTGTCAACAAGTTTCCCAATCACAACTTTTGGTGGGAAGGAATAGACGGGACTGAGGTTTTGGTACACTTTCCACCTGGAGACAGTTATAATATGAATTGCACGCAAGTGATATATACTGATTACAATAAATAATCAATGATATTCTTAGATATTAATAGGCTTTCTTTAGGGTTAACGAATTTCTGAACTCGCAAAATAATTCACTGGATAAAGGAAGAGCAAACTCGGGAGTTTTCCTGTACGGATATGGAGGTAGCTCAAAGCTAAATATATTTATTTTAACTTTAAATTTTTCAATTGACCTCAATTAATTTAAAAAAAAATCTTTTAGATGGAGGAGGTGGGCCGACTAGGCAAATGATTGAGCGAATTAAAAGAGTGCAGGATGTCGACGGTTTACCCAAGTGAGTTCTAGACGTTTTCTCTTCTTATTTAAGCAATAATTACTACAACCGATTCCTTAATTTTACAGAGTCAAATTTAGTGAAAGCAATGAGTTCTTTGATGAGTTGTCCAAGGAGTCTTCGAAATTCTATCGATGGGTTGGAGAACTTTATTTAGAGCTCCATAACGGCACATACACTTCTCAAGCCCGTATCAAATGGTACAATCGTAAAAGTGAATTTTTACTTCGAGAGGTTGAACTTTTACTAGCCATGGCCTATTCAGGAGGGAAAGTTACTGAGACACAGATTGTTACGTATGCTGGAAATTATATACTATGTTAATTACCTCAGTGTTTATGGAAAAGGCTTTACAATGTCTGGAATTTCAGGGACATGGCGACTGTTGATAAATGCTGGAAAGATGTTCTGCTGAATCAGTTTCACGATGTTCTCCCTGGCTCTTGCATTGAGTTCGTTGCCCAAGATGCATGGAAAATCTACGAGCAAGTATTCGAGACATTGATGAAGCTCCGGGTCGAGTATCATCAAAGGATTCTTGGAACAGGAACAACTAAAGCCGTTTTCAACTCTCTACCTTGGGGAGTCAGTACGGTGGTATTTACAAACCCCGTCGAACCACCACCTCCAGGAGCACCGATCCAGAGTGTTACTTTGGACTCAATTCCTTTCGAAAACGAAATCGAAGGAAGATTCAGGGTTCCGAGCAAGTTTTCAGCAGCCTTAGTTAATCTTCTGCCCTCTGGTTACACAGAATTCGTTGCGCAAGCCCCTGCAAATCCAGTTTCATTTGCTCCTGATTCCGGTCCTGGATTGGGAACTTTCACCAACGGTATTGTCACCTTAGAAGTTGGAATATTGAACGGAAAGCCTACAGAGAAGCTGTATTTTGATGGCACCAACAAAATTCCCGCATTCAATGATTATTTGTCAAAGGGGATTGAACCAGGAATGTTTTACATATATGATGACGTACCAATGTTTTGGGATGCCTGGGATGTGATGGATTATCACTTGGAAACTCGAAGAGATCCAAACTTCTCCGATTTGAGTGACCTCGAAAGTTTGGGAATCGGGCCAATAGTTGGAGGATATAAATGGTCGGCCAAATTTGGAAATGGAAGCTCAGTTGTTCGCTACACAATATTAAGAGCTGAGTCCCCCATGATTGAATAGTAAGATTTAATTTTTGTGCAAATTCACATGCTAATAGAAGCTATAATGAGAAATGATTTTATGGTACACAACTTAAATAGCTATACAATTATTGACTGGAAGGAAGATCATAAAATGCTTAAGGTCGAATTTCCAATCGATGTTCTTTCAAGGGATGCTACCTTCGAGATCCAGTACGGGCATGCAAAGCGACCTACCCATATTAATACATCTTGGGAAATGGCTAAATACGAAGTCTGCGGCCACAAGTTGGTTCCTTAACAATTGACAGTGTTCCTCATAACACATTTCGTTCTAATAAATTCTTGGGAAATTTCAGATGGATGGATATTTCCCAAGCAGACAAGGGAGTAACAATTATTACGGACTCCAAGTACGGTTGGCACGTTCGAGACAATCACGTTCAGCTCTCCCTTCTCAAGTCCCCTAAAAACCCAGATGCTAATTGTGATATGCAAAAGCATTACATTTATTACGCCGTATTGCCTCATAAAGGTTAAATTGGGTTTTCCTTATATTTCTTTGTACTCTGTTAGCATGTTTCCCATGTTTGGAGAAAATTCTTTACTATTGATATTGACATTTTACAATCTGACAGGAACATTCCAAGACGCAGGAGTGATTCAGCGGGCTTATGAACTGAACGTGTTGGGGTGCAACAATGTTCCTTTGATCCCGACTAATTTAGTTCAAGCAGGGTAAATCTATTTTAACAGAAATTTTTTCAAAAACAAAATGGGTAGATGCTAAATTTGTAATTCGCGATTAGCCTTCCAAAAAGTTTTGCGACTGCAAGCCATCCAGCAGTCATTGTAGAAGCTGTCAAAGTTTCAAAGGCAAAAAGCTCGGCAGTAAATACAATTTGTATTCGACTGTACGAATCACATGGAGGATATGCAGACACCGAGTAAGTTCTTTTGTGATTTAAAACATGACCAATACTTCGCCTCATCCGCAGTATTAAGGACTAAATTATATTAACCTGATATATGAATGTGTTTGATATTTGTGATTTTCTTTTTTATTAACTAGCATAAACTTGGGATTCCCAATCAAGCAAGTTTTCCAATCTAATGGCTTGGAAGATATTGGGAACCCGGTCACTTTTACTGGAAGCAAATTCAGTGTCCGTTTCAAGCCATTCCAAATCCAGAGCTTCCTCGTAACCTTTTAAATGAGGGAACTTTTCAGATCTTGGCAGATGGAATAATAATTAGCAAATTGTAATCTGACAATTTATTTAACGATTTATTTTATTGATTTGTTGTTATTTTGACTGTTGTAAATAATGGAATAATAAAAAACATTTATAAATACGTATGTATGTATGTATGTATTGAGAGGGTTTCATGATCATTACTCATAAGACCTGATCAAAAAATACGTAACTAAATTGCCATCATACAGATTAAAATATACCGTTCAAACGCATACAAAAAAGCGGTACAGATAAGTCAGGTCACTTCAATTTCTAATTTGAGTTTCGAATAAATTAAATTGGGTTCTGCATTGTGCATCCAATTCAAATAGAATACTAACTAACTGTATCTATCGCCTCCCGTTTCCTCCTTTAATCTTACGCAGCATAAGCTTCTCCACGCGTATCTACACTGCATGTGTAATATATAATATTAAATAACATAGTGGAGTAGCTATTATTGCGTAGTATTCGATTAAAACTTTTAAAAGGCCTAAAGGTCCACCCTATTGTGCCCATCTTCGACCTTGGGCTCCGCTAGGAAATCCTAAATGGATATCAAAAACATTGACTTGTTAGAAAGTTAGAAACAAACAATCGCTCATTCGGGAGGCTTGACTTAATAAACTCATAAGGCGATTAATTAACTAAATACTGTAGTATTTATTATTAAAAACAAAATTGTATCCTATAAATCAGACTTGATTAAATAATCCCACGGCTCCATTACCTGATTGAACTACTAGCATTATTTGGCTGTGCGAGGTCAGCCTTTGTAAATATTGATACTGACATCAAACAAGAAATTGAGCATTTTTGAATTGAATCCATAATCATTTTTGCTTGTAAACATGGGGAGGACATCCCAAAAACATGACCTATCATTTCAAGATAGAAACTCAAAGCAAATTTATGGACAACAATATTTACGTTGCATAAACAAGTAATTCATCTGCTATCAAAAAATTTAAATGGCACTTCAAATTTCATTACCAGCACACCAACGCCTACTATTTACCCTCACTAAATAAAGTTTACAGCAATAATTCCTTCCCTATGAATAACCAAATAAACTAAATGAATGCTGCATTTTTATTGATAAATATGAGATCAGAGTGTCTTTAAAAAATTAAATGAGATTACACACGTATGTTCTGTATGCTATGCTTACATATAATGCATAAACTACTACATATTAAACACATAATTTTTCTTACTGTTGAGAAATCATTGCTAGAAGCGATTGATTAAGCTAAATCCAAGATCCAATGCACAATTGACTACATATATGGTCCAATTAAAATTTTTAACAAGTATGGTACGAATGAAAGTATAAAGTGAACCTAGTGGTGAACGTTGACCCATGAAGAGATTTTTTTTAAAAACTTTTCGTTAAATTTTGTAATTAATAAAATAAAATCATTCTTGATTCAAAAGCAATGAAAGATGTAGGAATTGGTTAACTTAGGGGAACTGAATCTTGCATATCAGCTTAAATTGGCCAAACTGGAACAAGACTAAAGGAACCTGGAAGACTCGAAATCTCAGCTAGAACAGTGGGTCGCTCAGTGCGTTGATAAGAAAAAAACAGAACAGGGTCGGACGAAATTAAAGTTATACTGAGTTAAGGAAATCTTGGGACAAGCGTGCAAAAATATCGAACTTCAAATTCAAATGCAACTGTTTGATTCCAGAAAAGAAATGGCCCACGTAAAATATCAACTCGAAGAGTCCGAGAATACTAACAAGGAACTGGAAAAACAAGTAGAACTTATCAATGAAATGAACGGAAACCCAGATTTCTCGAAAAAACATCGACACAAAAACCAGCTTTCCTCGTATCGATTGAAGGAATTACTGAACAATGTTTAAATAAAGGGTCTGTGGGGATTATGTTCAGAAGTTCCCAAAAGGAATTTATTTAATGTTTCTTATAGTATATTCACCAGAGGATGAATTATGTTACTTAAGAACTAAGCGTAAAAAGAAATGCAAAGCTGCAAAACAAAAATTAAATTACAATTGTAAATCGCAGTCTTTATTTTACTTTGTCATTAAGCTCGCAATTTTTTACAAAATTATTTAATGTTTTATTTTCATTTGATCACCCGGAAAATTACCGTGATCATGAAGTATGATCGAGTTACTAGTTTAAAAGGTCTATTTTGTGTAAGACCATAATATGAAAACAGATAAAAATAAACCCCCCTCCTCAAACTACATAAGTATATGATGATTGAGTTTTGACGCTGATCAACAGGTCACACATTTTAAAGAAAATCAAGCTGAAAGTTATTGAGGCGTTTTTTAAATCATTCGTTTGAAAAACAAGTGAGATCCAACATTAACCTGTAAGACCATAAGTTGCAACTAATCCGTATCAGTACGAATGTCAGGTCATGCAATATACTAATTGATACTATTGGTACAGACAATACCGGCATAAATTACAAATGAAAGTTAAACAGTTACGAAAAGTATGATTATAACATAAATCGTTTTGACTTGATTGGATTCTGGGGGACTAAACCACTTTGAGGTTTGCCTGGAATACTTACAGACTTATTAAATGATGTGACAGATCTGTTAGAAATCTGGCTATTATTTATACCGCAAGGGTATCGAACTGGTATGGCATCTCGTGCAGACCCGGCACCGCAGTGAGGAATCTTGGGCTGCAGTACCTGCTTGCGAATTTTCGTAACTTTGTTGAGGGCTGTCGAATTCGATGAATTTTGTCCTGGCTTAGTTTCAACAGAAGCTCCCATTGCTCTAATGATAAACGAATATATCTGTTATGAATTATGAATTAAATAAATAGTTTTCAGATTCAATTTAACCCAATCTTACCTTCTGCCGACCTTACTGAGAGATTCTAGAGATTGGGACTTGCGGTTATGACGTCTCACATTCTCAAGAAGACGGCTGTAAAATATAAAAATTTAATCAAACCAATTATGATTCAGAATTTGAATTCTTGTCTTACTTTTGCAATGGTCGGATCCCTACAGAACCTTTATCTAAACACTTTTCGGTAATTCCTTCAGTCGACACGAGGAATCCTGATGACAGTGGCGATGTTTTTTTCGAGCAATCTGGACTTCGGCTCATTTCATTGATAAATTCTAATTGTTTTTCCAGTTCCTTGTTAGTATTCTGGGCCTCTTCGAGTTGATATTTTACGTGGGCGAGTTCTTTTCTGGAATCAAATAGTTGCCTTTGAAGTTCGATATTTTTTGCACGCTTGTCGAGAAAGTGGGACGAGAGCTTGTCCCAAGATTCCCTTAACTCAGCATAAGTTTTCGTCCGAACTTGTTCTGCTTTTTCCTTTTCAACATACTGAGTGACCCGGTGTTCTAGCTGAGATTTCGAGTCTTCCAGGTTCTTATACTCTTGTTCCATTTTGGTCAATTTAAGTTGATATGCAAGGTTCAGTTCCCTTAAGTTACTCAATTCCTCCATTTCCGCTTGCTTTCGAAAAAAAATAATTTTATTTTTTTAAGTTATAACATTTAACGAAAATTTTTTTTTTAATGTATGCATATCTAAATTATAATTAGATTGTCCCGCACATCCAAAGAATGATATTGTAATAACAATTCTACTTACTTAGATTGAGATATTTGATATTACTACTCGAGACCACTTAGTGAATAAAGCTTTTTCCAAGTTTCAATTAAATTTATCACACTTCAATAGCGTGTATTATTTTAAGCTTGATCTTTGCAATGCGGAAGGAGATGGTTGAGTATATTGAGTTTGTATGGATACGAAATTGAGAGAAAATGGCTGCCTGAATCTAATGTGGAATGTAGGTTTAACTATTTTAACAAAGAAGTTTCACTTAGCGTGTAATCCTCAGTCTTCGTCCCTCGGATTCGGAATGACTTTTGGTTTGAAGCTGCCCTGCTGGAAGGGCAGAGAAATTTGGATATATACCCTCAGAATCTATTCAAAGAGCAAATCAACGGTTGATGGTAGTCGGTAAGACAAACATTCGTTCCAAAGTTCCAACCATAATTAATCTAAATTTGATATATTTGAATGAAGTCGGAAATGATAAGAAGAACCACGATAAATATTGAGCTTGCAAGTATAGCCTGTAAGGTTTTAGTATACTGTAAACATGTAATCTAATATTGCCTAATTATGTTTATCCAAGTCTTTAATTTCGGATTCATTTGTTAGCTAGAGTAGTTCAAAAGTCTATGACACAGATAACTACGAGTTTTTCGAGTTCGTTTTAATTCATAAATTTTGTATCGTAAATAGTTAAAAAAATAAAATAAAATCACTATACAGCAAAATTTAAAAAACATTACATTTTATATTCTCTAGAGCGAAATTCCATGCCCCTGGGTCAAATGAATAAATAGATAAATCTAATGCTTACTTTTTACATCAATAATTATGCAGAAAACATAAAAAACACTGACGGTAACAAAAGCTCTCTGTCCTGCACTATAAATGTCGTTGATACATCAATAATGGGCTTCACAAATATTGGTATTATTGTAAGCTATAAAAAACTTCAAAAATTTGTCTGTTTAAAGTCGGGACGATTAATTAAATGGGTTCGTTATCAAGTGATTAAAAATTGTAATATTGAAGTTGACTGTACTCGCTAATTTATGCCAAGATGAACCAACGGAGTCAATAATTTAAATATACAATGTTATTTCTTTGAGGACATACATGTCACCAAACCCACCTTCATCGTATTGGTAATATTGGTATCCTGAGCTTCATATTGATTAATGTCAATGTCAAGTGCCAACAATATTCATATGTTCGAAATTGACAGATTCACACAATTTTAAAAAGATTTGCCTATTTGACTATCTCCAATAATCTACATTAAATTAGATAAGTCTATCCTCATTCTGAAGTTGTCCAGACTCTCTTCCTTACTTCCAGCAACAAAAAAATACTATAAAATGACCTCTTGTTACTCACTCTTTGTCCAGCTTGTCAAGTATTGACTTTCAGTTTCAACCTTAATTTTATTATTCTACTCATGACAATGTAATATACGTACCAGAAAAGATATGGGTGATGACATTCATCTGTCAATCTCACTGCATAACATCATTTCCCTGTCCCTGTGCGCAAATTTGTGTTGAAAACATAAACAACAAGTTAGTTGCCATCACATTTTAAAGCGTAAGCTGTGTGAAGTGGATCGAAAGAATTGAATGCAAATCATGTACACTCTCTGATCTGCATTTCTATCCCCAAATAAGCATAGCCGACAACGACAGGCGACTCCTCTCGATCATCTCATCTCTTTTGGGTGGTGTTTACGAAGAGAAAGTGAAAGGTGAAGCCGGTCAGTGGTGGTATGTCATATGGGCAAACATTTTTGTACACATTGCTGAATATTCGCATTCACACTTGATGCAAAATTATTTCTATCCCCGCATTCCAGTTAATTCGGTACATTTCTTAAAACAGGCTGTAATAAGGTTCATTGGAAATCCATTGCTCAGGATGAGTTCCAACGATGTATCCGTTCAAGTGGCTCAAGGGTCTAGCAAACATCCGAAAGAGGTTGGAAAATATATTGGATATGGAACGGCTGGCTTCCGAGACAAGTAAGTTTTCTGAGATACTGCCTTCATGTTTTGTGAATAATTAATTACCTTACTATTCATTGCTTGAAGGGCGGATTTATTGGATCATATTATGTTTCGCATGGGAATAGTGTCCAATCTTCGTTCAAAGCAGAAACAAGGTGAGAATTTACTAAGTCAGATTCAGGTTATGTGATTTTTAAGCATTCCAAACCATTGTAATTATTTATGGCAATTTTCTGGCATATTAAGCTTCCATTGGTGTGATGATAACCGCTTCTCACAATCCGGAAGGAGACAATGGAGTAAAATTGGTAGATCCGGAAGGAGAAATGTTGGAATATGAATGGGAAAAGTTGGCTACGGAAATTGCGAATGTTCCGTAAGAATAAATAACAGCAGATTAGATATTTTAACGATTTATAATCATGGAATTATATGAAGATATTTCATTGTATTGCAGCGATGAAGGTTTGCCTCAGATTATCCAAGACTTGATAAGCAGATTCAATATCAACATCAATTCAACAGGATCAGTGTTTATTGGGCAAGATACGAGGTTGGTTTTTAAGCCTTAAGCCCTTAAATCTATTTGAGGCATGTAGAATTTGCTTTGAACATCACGATCGATTTGTAAAGGAAAAGCAGTCCAAGTCTAGCCCAAGCGGTTATCGATGGTGTTAAGTGTATTGGAAGTGGGAATGAACTGATGGATTTCGGTCTAACCAGCACTCCTATGCTACACTACCTAATTGTCTGCAGGAATACAAAGGGTGCATATGGTGATCCCACAAAAGATGGCTACTTCCAAAAACTTTCAACAGCATTCCGGAAAATAATTGGGAATGTGAGTTTGTAGCTAGTATTCACCCCGTTATCAAATTTCAGAGCGCATTACTTTTTAATTACAGGAGCCCAAAAAAGGACACTATGAGCCTTCAGTTACAGTTGATTGTGCTAATGGTGTCGGTGCCATTGGAATGAAGATCATTGCGTCACAGATTGGGGATCCTACCCTTAAAGTAGATTTAGTATGCGATGGTTCTTCAGGAGTATTAAACTTTGAAGTAAGTCTTTGAATCATTTAAAATTGAACAAGTTAAAAGTTATGAAAAAAAAGACTTAAATTTGCAGTGTGGAGCAGATTTTGTTAAAGTACAGCAAGTAGAACCAAAAAACATTCAACCGTTTGCTGGACGCAGATGTGCTTCATTAGACGGAGATGCCGACCGCTTGATCTATTATTACTTTGACAAAAATTTGAAATTCCACATGCTGGATGGCGATAAAATCTCCCTTCTACTTGCAGAGCATCTTGGATATTTGGTGAAAAAATCAAAACTGGATTTAAAGTTGGGAGTTGTCCAGACTGCATATGCAAATGGCAGTTCAACTAGCTATGCTAAAGATGTTTTGGTAAAGCTTCTTATTGCTTTTGTTTTCTGAATTTTGCTTATAGTATTTCTGATTATGAACTCAATTTGTAGGATATTCCAATCTCCTGCGTTCCTACAGGTGTAAAACATTTGCACCATGCAGCTCAAGCGTATGATATTGGAGTGTACTTCGAAGCTAATGGACATGGGACTGTAATTTTCAGCAATAGTGCAGTTGACCTTATTCGAGCTGCAGCAAAGTACAGTCAATCAATAATATACATTTCAGAATTCTGAAATAAGTGTTAAAATCAAACTTATGCATATTACAGGTCTGAAAATAACCCAGCAGCTGTTGAAATAGAATGCTTTTTGAACGTCATTAATTCTACTGTTGGGGATGCAATCTCGGATTTGTTGGCAATTGAGGCTATTCTTCATTCCAAGGGATGGGGTGCTGAACAATGGGATTCTATTTATACGGATTTACCAAATCGACAACTTAAAGTTCTTGTTAAGGATAGAGATGTTATCAAGACGGCGGATGCTGAAAGAAAGTGTATTTCACCTGCAAAACTTCAAGACCAAATTGATAGCTTGACGTTAAAATATAAAAACGGGCGAAGTTTTGTCAGGTGAGTTAGATGAAACGGATAAACATCCTAATATAGATATGCTTATTTACTTTAATTAGATGAAAATACTCTAACTAGAAACGATTTTGTTTGCAGACCCTCTGGCACAGAAGATATAGTTCGAGTGTATGCAGAAGCAGATACTCAGGTAAATGCTGATGCACTAGGCACTGAGGTCGCTTTAGCAGTCTATGAGCTCGGCGGTGGACATGGTCCTAAACCAAAACCGTGATTTTTCATACTTTTAAGCTAAAGGCAACATTGTGATGTTATTATTAGAATATCCCATTAGTATTAGTATCTGTAACAAATGCATGAAATTCTGCATAATATGCCGGTAATGCCTAAATAATTCACTTACAAACTAAATAAATTAAGAGCAGAAAAACTTAATCTGTGCTTGTAAAAGGTGAACATTTTTATTATTTTGTACACAAGGTAAAAACATTCAATACTTATAAATTACTGATCCACCACACATTTGGGTAACATTAAGCACTATCAAAAAAGTTAACCGACGCCAACAGTCAATCTTAAAATTAGTTAACAATAAAAATGCTTAGATTCTTCTCTCAATTCTTTGAGATTTCACAGGTTGTCACTGGGAGATTGTTAAGAGTACTTTGTGTGAAAATAGTTCAGATCTCTATATTAATATAAAACTCTTTATAAAATCCACCTAAAATGAGCTAAAATCGAGGTAATTAAAGCTATAAGGACGGAAACGTTTGCTTGCATACGTCCAACTGAAGCTCGACAATCAACCAACGCTCTGGCTTTGAGAAATGTCTTCCCGAGATAGTCTCGATAGTTTCTTATTTCGGGGGGTATTACTTGAAGTTGCTGGGCAGCGTCTTGGAATATTAAGTCACTGAATGGAGCCGGGGAATAGAACATCGCGAAACTGTAACAATTAATATTATACCATTTTTATTTTCAGTGGATAGCATTAATTTATAAGTATGTTATAATATCCAACCTGAAATCATCTTCATCTTTTCTCCCATAAAATTGTTGAGCGTAAAGGAAAAGGTTAATAATGGCTGAAGTTTTAGTTTCATCATAGCCCTCACCACCTCGAACTACGATAGCGTTAGCTTTAACCTTCCCCAAATTACACCGTTCATATTGAGTGACAGGGGCACGAGTACCTGATAAAAATTAGCAAATAGTTCATAATTGAATTTAAAAGCACGTTTTACTAGTCAGCGCTTGCGAAAATATTTCTTTACCATCTCTGCAAAGTAATTCATAATCTCCTGATAGTGTATTTCGGGCCCATGTCTCTCTTCTTTTGCCGTCAGTAACTTCGCTAACTGTTGTATGTTTGACAAACGCAACCTGTCCACCCCCTTCTACAAGACATCTGAAGGCTCCTACGTTGTCAATAAAAGATTTGCTGACGATTTTTTTTCAGAAAATAGGTACACGCTAATTATCAGTGACTGAAAGGTACCTGTATATCCATAAAAGTCTTCTGCCGCGTCTCGACTGCAGTAGGAATAGCTTGACCCGCGACAAAGATCGCAAAGATTACTATGCTGACTTCCAAACGTATGTTCTTTACTCAATGCTCCAGGAACGCAGGACTTTGTAAAATACTGTGAAGCCGCAGTAACAGAATCGCAGCCATAATTTCGCATTCTTCCACTTGAAATAAGGTATGCCATGGGTATAATCCAACCCGCACCGTGGCCAATGCCAGAATGGCAAGAAAATTTTCCTATAGTAAACAAAAGTGTTAGTTGGTATAAATCAAACTAAAAGGAAAATCAAGAATTAGAAATAGATAATAGTGGAACCTTTTAAATACGTAAGTTCGGTATCAGCATCCCCTTGATATGCTACAGCAACAGCATAATATTCCGGCTCTCCCAACTTTGTATTCTTGGTATTGTATATTTCCGACATCACCGGAATAAGACCGTAATGATAACCAGCAGTATATACGTCGCCAGCATCCAAAACAGCCGTATCTGCATCACTGAAATGTCATTAGAATATCAAATGGGTTATTTATGGTTTAAGATTTAATCGGCTCAAAATTATATTAAATCATCATTGATTAAAATCATACCCTTGTCTTATCTTTTGCATGCAATGGATGTGGCTATGGGCTTTGAAGCAACTCATTTCTGGTTTCAATAATTGGGCATTTAAAGCCGTCTGGAATAAATTTACATTAATACCTATTAAATCGAATTCTAAAAATATATAAAATCTTAAGTAAAACTTACCCTCATTTTGAGACATTTTGTCATTTCTGCCTCCGATGTGACACAAAGCGTCATTCTACCGACAGGGCAAGATCTGATATCCAAAATTGCTTGCATATGTTCTTCAAGGTATTTCGTATGCGTCTGAGTTTGTTCTGGTATGGATCGTAGTCCCACAGTGGCATCCTTAGATTAAAATTATAAAGAGTTAAGGTTTATCTTCTCTCGAACCAAGCTTAAGAAATATCGGTGGTAGAAACCAATTAACTAATGTACCTGGAAGAGAAGATTACTTCGGTTTCCATATTGAGGTATTGAATTGAACAATTTGAAATTAGAGTTGTAAGTCTGGGAAGTGTCACCTTCGCCAAATTGTCGAACAAGATTTTGAATAAATCGCTGATATCTAACTCGCAGTCTTTGCTGTTTGGCAGATGAGGTAACCAAAGCATTGGCTGGAAGCTGACCCCAGTTACAAAGTCTCCAATCATCAATATCTCTTCGAGATCCATCTCCACACAAAAGTTCATATTTGTCCTTAAAATCACTAAATGTCTTTGGCCCACGACGTGGATAACTTTCAATAATTGAAGCTACATTAGGACCATCGTCTTCGAATGCATTTCTTGGTCCAAATTGAGATGAGGAGTTATTTCGAGGAAAATTTTGTTGATTATTTTCAAATGGAAATCCGAAGGACCTCTCTGTTGTCGTAGTTGTCTGTAGTCGATTTCCTAGGAAGAATGGGAATTCTGTAGACGTTGGATAACGCCGAGAGAAATTATCTGAATTCCCTGGCTGATAATAGTTGAGAGTATTAAAATACTCCCTTATCGCCGTATGCTTCAAAAATGCAATTTCGCCTTTGTCCAGAAGGCACTGTAACGCTCCTTCATACCCAGCGTATGGATCATTACTAGTACATCTTACACCAGGTAAATCACTACCACATATTTCACATAATTTGTGGGAATTGTCCCCCAAAGGGTTGTATTTGTCGGACAGTGAATTCACGGCACAGCTTTGACCGAAATATTCCAATGCATTTTTCACATGGTTATTACAATCAACGATCTCCATGCCACCGTCTTTCATCAACTAGAAATAAAATTACAAATTTTTAAATGCCATAATGAAATATTAAGACGTTAAAAATACAAACGCTAAGCTCAATCTTCATACCTTATCGATTGGAATAATCCAGCCAGCTAATGTACCAACTCCACCAAAGCACGCTCTTTTGCCTCGAACATCGTTCAAGGTCCGAATGTCCGATGATTTTTTTACCACGGCCACACTAAACAATTTAGATTCAGATCCAGCCCCTCCCAAGCTGCTGTAACGTTCCTCCATAATTGGCACCAAGCTATGATACCTTCCTGCCATGAAAACCTCGCCCGGGTCAAGAGTTGTTAAGTCAGCTACATTGTTGTCGAGTAAAATCATGCATTCATCTTTGTTGTATGACTAAATTAAAAATGAAACCGCGTAAAAATCATAATTGTACAAATACATACATGATTATGATTTAAAACTTTAAAGCATATCGACTTATACCATAGTGCAATTCAATTGAAAAATATCAGCTCGTTGACCGTACTCATCAAAAATGACTGAGGTTTTCATAACCTCAGTGAGGGCTTCACATTTCCTTTGCTCGTCAGGATTAACGGTGCACCAAATGAGGGTGTTTTCATCTCTCTCGTTAAGTACAACTTGCCCACTGACTCCAATTACTCCTCCTAATTTAATGTCAACCGAAACATTCTCAGTTTTATCCATGACCAGTTTCCAAAAAGTAAATCCAATCCATATTCACCAACTTACCATATAAAATCAAAGACAATAGGATCATCTTGTGTTCTGTCCTCGTGATTATCGGACCAATGGCACAATCTACAGTAAAATAGCCAACTCAAATTGTCAATCCCATGGATGATCTTCTTTAACAAGCGGTCGCCAATGCAACTCTCCTACCTTACACTTAAAATTGTCCAGTAGTCGACTGAGTAGAAACTATCTCACTATTCTAAGCATAGCTTCAACAAAACTATTTTCTTAATAACAATGGACATGAGTCACGCTCCCACCACACCTAATGAAAAATTATTCGAGTCCACAAAGTATTTTCAACCGAATTACCTCGTCTTCTTAATTGAACTCCCTTACATATATTATTGTCCAGTGTATAAAAATATCGGGTGGAGATGCCGCACACCACAACAACTTCAACTACATGCAATAAAATAACCCTCAACACCAAGCACCCTATTGTATGTTGCAGGTGAATCCGTTTAGTCAACTCATTGCGTGGTGCTTTTTCATAACTTCCAAGCACTATGAATATACAACAGGTAAACCTGGCCCACCTGCTTCCTTTACACCTCAGCCGAGCCCTAAACAACCCATTACCGCTCCATTCAAATACAATGCTTAAAAAACCACGGAATGATATTAATCTAAAATATGTACATAGTATTTACAATCCCAAACTAAGCTATGAACTACGAGGGCTAACATTTCATACATATAAAGGAGCTTAATTTTTTTGGATCCGATTTCATGAGATATTATATTCCTGGTGATATGTGATCTTAAAGATATCCAGTTTATTGATAAAAACAAATAAAATAACATACGAACTGCTAGAAAATTTTGATATGAAACCTTTGTAAGGGTGTGGATTTGTCCTGTAAAGATCTGAAGTATGAAAACGGCATGAAACGGCTACTTTTTTCCTCGTTTGCACTTCTGATATTCCCCTTCCTGGTTTGCCAAAGAGCCCATGATATCCTTCACTTTCCTCTTTCGCTCCGAATCTCTGAAAACACAAAATATTCGTAGCATATAGGAGTTTTGAAAATAATTAAAGTTTAAAATTCAATAGCGAATCATACTTTTCTAATTGTTCTCTCAATTGCTGCGTTGCTAAGAAGGCTGTATCTTTCCGGATTTCCCGAACTGCACTCTTCATCTCCTGCTTTACTTTGTGAGCTAATCGGCCTGTTTCTTGCTTACCCTTCGGAACTTTTTTTTTTCTCATACCGTCGAAACTGACACGAAGAAAAACAATGTTAGATAAAGCGGTCAGAAACACAACAGAAAATATATAGTTTAACAAACTTTGCTTACTCTTCCTCTATAAGCGGCTCGTACAATCTTAATGGTTTAGGCTTATCTGACACTGTAACAGCTAAGGCGTCTTTTTTCTCTTTTATTTTATCAATAGCCTGCACTGTTTCATCTATCTTCTCTACGATTTTTTGGGGCCAGGTTTTCCTCACTTGTAGTTCACAAAGAACCTTCCTGATTGGGACAAACGCCTCTTTTGATGACGGGTGCTTCTCGTAAATTTCAATAAATTTCTTCGCAATTCCTAACGTTATTCCAAGGACGCCCAATTTTTCTTCGGAAGAATGCTCACTAACATTATTATTATCATCCAATAGTTTCCAGATCTTTGTTTTCGGGGCGCATGTTTTACTGCATCAAAAAACAGCATCAGATGAAAATTATCAGTTATTTATGTAATAGTGAACAATAGCGTGAGTTGAAGGGAGAATCAGAATAATATTTACACATTTTCTTCTTCCGGAATAAACAGCAATTCCTTCGCCTGTCGATATGAAGGCAATATGTATTTATTTCCTTGCACGGATTTCCCTGCAAAACATTGCAATATTGAACCAACGGCATTTAGGACCTCAGGAGAGTATCGGTTAGACTCCTTGCACAGCTAAAAAAATTAAAATTGTGTTGTTGTTGAAGTTAACTGGAAGCTATTAACTGAATACGGGTAATTAAAAAATATTTGGAAATAATTACCGTGTACATGATTTTCACAATGTACAAAATCTTCATCACACACTTCATATGGGATATTTTAAACAGGCTCAGTATATCGGACAACTTGACTTTTATGGGGGATAACACGTGATGGTGGAAATCAGTGCAGCAGAATAAAGATGAACAGAGATCAAAGTATAGAATCTAAATTACCAGCAAAAAGCATGTCAGTTAGCAAGTTAAATTATGACATTTAATGATAATTTTCCATACTTTACACAAAGGAAGGTTGTTAACGGGATAAAAGTCATCAAAAATTTCCCCTTTTTCAACTGCTTCCACGCAGCCCGTTGGATTCAGTATTAAAAGCGTATGCAAGTGAGGGAGAACGACTTCACAAATACTTGTTACAACACTATTCAATCGCTTAATAGCTTCTGCTGTTTCTAGTGTATATCTCACGATGTAATTAAAAAGTTGAGAAAGTTTGGTTCTGTCCGCGGCAGTGTTGTACTTTATCATTCTTGATAAAATTACATTTAATCTGGTAGCATTTAGCTCAGGGCTGCTGGATTTGTAATACGCTTTAAATTTTTTCAGCATACTCTCGAATAAAGGAAACTTTTCAGGAATTCCCAATACAAATGGAATGTCAGGAAAATCTTCGTTTTCTATCTTAGTTTTTTCAACTTCTTCAACTTTAAGTTTGGCATCCCCGAGTTTCAACTTTGTTTTTGCAGAGGTAGTAGACTTTAGTTCAGGTTCTTCATCTGATTCTAGATCAACATAACCATCACTACTCTCATTATCTTCAGATTTCTCGTCTTCCGAAGAACTATCTTCTGCATCAGAATCTTCTTCGGACAAGTTTTCACTACCTTGATTTTTTACGTCCCCCATGTAATAACTGTAAGAAAACAAAGTATCCAATTTTCAACAGAAGTTACTGCCTTACTCAACTCGGTTGGTATTTATTCCTTACCCATCATCTAGATCATCAGCACTTCGATGCTTCAAAACACCGTCTGCATCTGTCATCTGCATTCGGCGAAGACGATCTTTTTCTAGTTGTTCCAACTTTTGCTTCTCTTCGTCAGCAACTTCTTCATCGGTCTTCAATCTATCTGCAGCTCTTCCAGTTTTTGTCTCAAACTGTAATTCCTTCACAAGCGTGTCATATGCTTCCCTTTCAGTAGTGGCAGGTTCATTATGAATAGGTTTAGACTTATCTTTGGAAACCCCAAATAATAGATCTCTAATGTCCGGATTTTTAAAATCTTCATCCAACTTGCACACAAGCTCGTAGTTTTCGTCTGCTTCCTTAGCCTTTTCATATTTTTTTTGCTTAGATGCCAGGATCAACTCCTGTATTATTTGCTTGTGCGATTTCGGTTGCCCATCGTCATCTAGATCTTCCTCATTTACATCTTCCTCCTCGGCCTTTTTAATTCGCATGAACCCCCCAAAGTTGGCATCGCTTACAAAATCAGCTGTTTGAAACATAAATTACAATTTAGAATATTGTAGTGACATGCCAATGCAAATTGTGAATTGCGATAATTCAATCTCCCTCAATAAATTCAGTTCGATTAATCTATGTACATACCATTAAGTCGTTCATCTTCAGAATCAGATGCGTCTCGAGGATCTTCGTACCGGTCAACGTCTAAAAGGGGCTGTCCTCGATGGGTTAGAAATTCGTCTGACTCTTGCAAATTAAATATTGATTTCTAGGAATTTAATAAAGTTAATCAGTCAACTCTTCAGATCTACTCTAAACCCAAAATCTCAAAACTGACCTGTTTAAATTGCCTAGCCTTTTCAGCTGCACTTCGTCGAATAATCTTCTCCTCCTCCGGCATTCCTTTCCTTTTCTCTCCAATTCGATTATCCAGCAACACGCTGGATTTATTTCGTACCTTGTATTCTTGAAGTAAAGTCTTATTTCTCTATCGAATCCATTCATCCAAAATAATAAAACATGCATCAGTATATGCTCATCAAAATCCTGCAATCATTTACAGAAGTCCTCACTGCAACTGTCGAACATGCATGAATTTCTGATTTCCGCTCGATGCTCGAGTTAAAACGTTTGAAACCCTAAGGGACTTTATAGAGTTTATTCCTGTCTTTAAAAAAAAGCGTAGTGCAATTTCAAAATACTTTATATCGAGGGGAAAATAACAAATCCATTGTCTTAAATAAAATTGCCTCTATCCTGACAAGCTAACTCCTCGAATTACCTTGTCAATCGCTTTTCCTCGGGAGATACCAGGCACTCCTAGTTCATTCCTACCCCTTCGTCCCAGATTGTCATGCTTTCGCTTGTTCACCCGCATTTCAAATGGATTCCCAACAGCAGAAGATACCACAGACTCGGCGGCTGAATTCCTTCCCTTCTGACCCTGCAGTCGCTTCAATTTAGGCTTACTCTTTGACTTTTGTGCTCCCCCTCCACCCTTTTTCGATTTTTTCTTCCCCATTTTCTTGATGGTAGTTTGCCGTATTGTTTCAGTAAAAGAATCTCTCTCTTAACTATATAATTTCAAGCTAATTATTTAAGGAAATTTAGTTAAGTCAGACACGTGCATGCACTAGGTCCCATGTGTTAACAATTTCAATTTTACGGTAAGTATGGCTTAATTTACCCGCCTCTCTTTTCTCCCATTGAGTTTACATTGCCATGAAGCCAATGCAACACTTAGCTCACTGTATGCTACACTACTGACTGCCAACAATTTTCACAATATTGATTCCTCCTAAATACACACCAAATCAAATTGAATGATACGAATTAACTCAAGCTCCGCACAAATGATGTTTTATGTTCATTGACATTATCGGTAGTTACAAAAATGAGTGAAAAAACAAATAGTTAAAAAGGTGGAAATTAAACGCCAGAAAGACGCGTAGTCTTTTTTTTATTTCTGATAGTTCCAGAGCGATACAATGAATTGTTCTGATAGATTTGGTCTGAACTGAAAAACTGACACTATTTGTGAATACCGTCAGTTTCAACAGAAATTAAAAATATCATGGAGTCGGTGTTCTTATTATAATTGAGAGAAGTCGCATGTACATCCGAAAAGTGGACTGCACACACGATCAAGACATTTGACTTTAAAGTGAGTTATTCAGCAGTCTCCTTTGAGCGTGCTTAGAAGGTCTCCACTCTCCTTCAGTTCTTTAACAATGTCCAAGCCTCCGATGAGCTGGTTCTTGACGTACAATTGCGGATAGGTTTGATAGTTAGAGAAAAGTTTTAATCCCTGACGCACATCGTCATCCGACAAGATATCAAATGAGCCATAAGGAATACTAATACATAAAGAATAATTTTAAGAAAGAATCACAATTTTTAATAAATTGATAATTTAGTATTATTACCCAAACTCATTCAGTATTTGGACTAAGGTGCGACTAAACCCACACTTTGGCTCTCTGGGAGTTCCCTTGATAAACACCATCACTTCAGCTTCCCCAATCAGATTTTTCAGTTGTTGAACAAGCGCCGAGTTCCGCCCAGGTGGCTGTTCAAGAGTAGTGGTGACCGTGAGGGAACTGGAAAGCACATTGTTAACGGCCTGAACAACAAACGAATTTGTACTATTAGTAAATTTTTTTTAACACTAAAATGATGAATACATGACATAGAGAAATCATACATGGAATTTTAGTTTCGAAGCTACTTCTCGGACCCGAACTCCAACAACGCGATCGATTTCTTTATTTTTACGAAAGAACACGACGCTGGGCACACCTATCACCTTGTACTCATCGCAAATGTCAGGATGCTCCTCGGCGACGACCTCCGCAAACCCAATATGCTACAGCAAACAAATTACACTGTTGACATCATCTCCCACACCAATACTACAAATTAAAAAAATTCCTAACCTCCTGATCAGCCTCATTGGCAAGCTCAACAACGATGTTGTAAGTCGCGGCACAACTCTCGGCCCAATCTTGCATGAAAATCACGACGGCGAGGCGTCCCTCATGAACACTGTAATTTAAAAATCATTTAATAATCAATCCTTTAAAATTCAGTGAATGTATAACTTCAAGTAGCCCAAGCCAGGATATAGATGCTAAGCCATTAACATTATTTCAACCCATATTTTAAATAAACAGTCTCCAGAATCTATCTAAAGTCTACTGCCAAGACTGGCCCAAGAGTCACTCGATTGACCAGATCAAGCTTGTCCCTCAGATTTACTCAATAAAAAGAATTTCAAGTTAGTCACGAATTTGGTCGCTAGTTCAATATATTAAGAAAAATAAACTACCCCCAATACCCTCACAGATCCTCCACCTGACCATTCATGGCTTTCTTCGAACTATGCCTCACATTCATATACATGTCAGATTTGTGCATAAAATTTCCAGTAGATGCGATCGGACATGTTTTAGAGAGTGAAAAACGTGGTCGCTGTGCAAGTGTGCTTGCATTTTGCATTAAACGCACGCGATTTTTTACTAGCTACCACGGGTTTGGAAGCCCTCCCCTCAGTCCAATAACAAGCAGCCACGACACTCACGTTGCTATCTAATCCAATGAGAAGTAGCCACGCACTATGGATGCATTAGTGCGTGGCTACTTCTCATTGGATTAGACAGCAACGTGGCTGCTCATGATTGAATGATGGAGAATGAGGCGAGGGCTCCAAGAAACCTGCGTGTGATTCATGCAAGCAGCAAGGCATGCACGCACTCGATGTATTAAGAAACCCCCTGGGTCACTCGATGTATTAAGAAACCCCCTGGGTCACTCAATGTAATAAGAAACCCCTGGGTCACTCGATGTATTAAGAAACCCCCTGGGTCACTCAATGTAATAAGAAACCCCTGGGTCACTCAATTTTTTTAAGAAACCCCGTGTGTCACTCAATGTATTATAAGAAACCCTTCGGATCACTCAATGGACTGATCTTCGAACTTGTCCCTCGGACAGTTGAGTTAACTCGATAAAAAAGTGTGAAAAATTTATGCCAGGGACAAATTCGGTCGCTAATATCTCAAGGAACTTTACTACGGTTGACTGACACGGGTCACTTGATTGCCCGAGCAAGCCCATATCATATTTATCCAATAAACATGTTTGCAAATTTTACAGGGACAAATTTCGTCGCTGTAATTCAAATCTTAAGTAACCCCCGACGGCCATGCAGGCATGCACATGAGCACATGCCAAAAATTTGCCGGCCAACCGTGAAAAAATAGACAAAATTCCCCAAATTGTCGGCTATAGCCGCGGAGACATTTAAGAAACTTTAATAAATTAAAAAATAGATGAAATAAAGCCAACCGAAGTGGTTTTAAACCAAATAGGCTAAAAGGCGTAAAGTAGGTGTTAGGGTAGCCGAGGGTTTATGTCCATGGTTGATGGTACTTAGTACTACTTAGTGCTAGTGCATGCCTGCCCCTACCACCACAGGTTTGCTTATTACTAGATTGACCGAGAAAGCCCCCCTCTTCCAACTCATGCCTAAAATTGACTCGATAAACATGCGTGCAAACTTTTAAATCGATCGGACAAGCTTAAATAGAGTTATCGTGAAGAGGGAAAGAACGACAGGTCTAAGCCCTTGCTCGGGGGAAAATTTCAAAAACGATTCGAAAAAGAAAATGGTTCATTAAATGATGCACGCTGCAGAATGACGTAATCATAATAATTTAAAGAAGAACCCTCCACTTACTTCAAGAACGACTTCATGTCGAAAATGGTTTTCAAGCACGTTGGTGCTCGGACCTTCTTGTCTCCTTCAATCTTTCCTCCGGACATCGCAAAGCCACTCACGTTTATACAAGAGTCTGCAATTCTGCAAGTATTCAAAAAGTTAACAATCAATATCAATAAAGAATCATGGATGGCTGAATATGAATAGAATGATAATTATTTATTCCCGTGAATTTGAATTACCTGTTGTAGTTTGTAGTTTGTAGTGTGGATTGTGGTGTGAAAACTAGAACTGAGCTCCTCAACACTCCTGCCTTGCTCCCCTGTCACACGTTCCCAGCAGACTGACTGAAGATGAGACTGAGAGAGGCTCAAGTTCACAACTGACTTACTCAAACGCGAATTAAATCCCTCGTCCAGTATCTTCAAACTATGGTATGTCCTAGGTGGCAGTGACAAAGAGTTATGCATACACCAACCACAATAGACTGACTTTTACTCTGTTTATGTTAGCCTGTCGCCTACACAAACACGGGGCCACAGAAGAATAAGCACTGCACACTGGTGACTGGTCGCCCCAGAATAGCCAATGATAGGAAGCTCCCTTTCTCCGTGCTTTCGTTCTCCAGAGCATCGATGCATGTCGATCGAATTAATGATTGCTTAAAATAAGCCATTACGTTTTGTATGTTTTGTATAGTTAGTTTATTTCCAGGATTTTCAGTACATCAAATCCAATTAATCAAGCATCAAACTGAAATTTGCGTTCAGATTTTAGCTAGGGAAGGTGAAATACCCGGTGGATTTTTATACTCTGAATAATTATTTGACTTTTTTGGAATTTGTGACTTTCCGGGATGTTTCTATTTCCGGTCCAGATTTGAAGAGCATAGCTCTAAACACTGCAAAGGCTAGGAAGCAAACTGTCACAATAACCTGTAAACGATTAATATTAGTTTATAATAATACGACACAGTGTACCCGTAATACATAATACCCGTATGTATTTCCATTGGAAATTAAGGATGTCTAAACAAACCTGAATGTATTCCGCACGGTTGGGAAAAGGTGTTCCACAAATTGTATACCATTCCGAAAATTGCTTAGGGGGTGTATTTTTTTGATTCACACATCTGAAGTCAAAATATTTCTCGTCGTAGTCTGTAGCACATAGATATTTTCGACGCTTTGCGTTCTTTAAATAAAATTCATTAATTCATGTTATGTTAGCTATTTCACATTCTTATAATATGTAAACTCAGATAGGTAGGCACTTGAGTACATGTATTCAAATACCTCTCCAGTAATCAATGTAAAGATGGTCGGGTTTTCAATGATTTGATCGCAAGGGCCGATTTTTTCATGAAGACCGACAGAGATTTCGTACTCCGGATCCCCGAGTATCACCATACCAAGGTATACAGAATAATGAAGTATGAGTGCAAGGACTATTTCATTCAATCCCCACCCCCGTTTGCCTGAGAGGAAAAGATTTCAAATTGGTGAACTTGATTATGAAATCGTTAATATCTATTCCCAGTTTCATACCTGTAGGTCTTGAACCAATTGTAGGATTTCGATCGTTCGACCATGCAATGACCAAAAACAAAACGACGAGAGTCATGACACAATTCTCCGTATGTATTCCAAAGAAGTCATGAAGAGGATGGTACAATGGTAGAAACTGAAGAACGCCTCCTGGCATTCCACAAAACGCTGTCAAAACAGTGCATAAGAGTTCCCTAGACGCTCTACGGTCCGAAATCCATTGATTCTCTGGATCATTGTCGCAAAGCTGCCGTCTCCAAAAGTGAAACATGTAAGCAATTGTTGCAGCAAATGTTGCGTGGAAATAGTAAGAAGTGAATGGGACCCAGTAGTGACGATCGAAGATATTTGGGTCCGTGTCATGCCAAGTCCAATGGACAAATTTCACAGCCATTATGTCATACGGTATATCTATCAATACAACACTTAATCCCACTGCTACTGCATTTGCCACTTTCCCAAGCCGTAACCGGGCGACGCATACTGAGGCCGTATACAGGAACGTTGGATCTGAAAAACCGCCCAAGTATGTTAACATTCCAGAAAGAATTGTTTAAGTGTAACTTATATCTGAATTGTGATTCTTACATAAACAGATGATATGAAGAGGAAGGCGTCTCCCGAACAAAACTATAGTTGTCTGTGAGTGCCAAAAGTTGTCAATTTGAGGAGTCCAGAAAGTCACATTTTCTACAAACAGTCCATGAAATACAGTCGTTAGCCACAGCCATCGAAATCGACCTCCGACCCTTTGAGCTATCAAACAGGTGTGTGAAATTAAACACAGATTAATGTAACGAGATGTGTATAGAAAAATTCCTCAATCCAATCAACCTTGCAACTTATCGCATGTTTTACACGTTCAGATACGTCAGATAGAAAATTGATGGATATTATTTAAAGTAACCTATGGAAATGAACAGGTGTACAAAGTAGATAATTTTCAGGTGGTGTTAGTGTTGGTGCTTGGTATACTTAGAGCAAAAATATCTTGATTCACCAATTCACCACATCAATGACTTAATTTGCAGACCCAATTTACCATACACAGATAGAAGATAGAACTATTTTAAAGTTCCATTAATCCAACATTCAAGCTTACAGTGTATGAAGGTAAGAAGACCAATAGTGATAAACGTCCACTCCGAGATCAAATAGGTGGGTTGGGTTCTCCATGATTCCCGAGGATCCCTAATCTTAATCAACCAGTCCAGGAACTAAAAGAAAGTTTTCATGAAATACCGGTCATTGTTTCCAAAATTCCATCAGATTAGGTTCAGTAAATTAAAAATCCAGAATTAAGGAATCAACTTACCCCATCGAACTTGTAATCGACGACTTCTTCACCGAATCCCGTTATGTTTCGGTTCATTCTACAATCCGTTTTGAAAAAGATTGCATAAAGCAAATGTAAGTACCAACCTGCTGGTCCACGAATTAAAACTAGACTGATGTCGACTTTTTTACAGGTCAACTTTCCAGTTTAGACTGTGTGCGTGGGATAGGATTTGTAACTTTACATACTCCAGCAAGGCATATTCTCGATAAACATGTACTACTGACTGTGTATTGAAGCATACAGTGATAATAGGGAAAAAATTCGGTGTTCTGTCAGATAACGACTGCACATTTGTTGATACAACTCATCAGAAGAGTTTGCCCTGTTGTCAATTGCCACTTACTTGTATCTGTCTGTACCAGTCAGTCCGTGTTGTCTGTCTTTACTGTCTTCATATCGAAATTGTAACTCTTTTCATTGCCTTAGAATCCTTAGGATCATCTCCCTACGAGCCATATGGCATTTTATACAGTTTATCGAGTCTCGACGTGCATTACATTTCATATGAATTTCTTCTATTGACATGAGAGGGCCTCAGAAAATTTCAAATGTGTTAATTTCGTAAAATAAGGAGACGATCCTTTGTGGTTTTATGCCATTGACAACTGATGACTGATGGTTCCGAGCAGACAGCTCTTTTCAACTAAAAATTTGCAAATGTTTTAAAGTATATCCATGCAATGTTAATTAATCACTATGTAATTACGTATACAAACATAGAAGTGACTATTTCCATCTTAACATTTGATATTTACTCCGTTTTCGGAGTTCAAGTGATGGAAAGTGAGACCGGGTAACAAGATCATCGATAACTCAATGGAAAAGGAAAATAATTCAAAGCGAAGCCTTTAATTGAATTCTGTAGTGTAGGACGCAGTAAATTGACTATTTTAAGCAGAACTCAGAACTTTTAAAGCAGACTCTGAATGTCTAATTTACAATTACAATAAAAGAGGTTTGTAATAAATGTACTCTGTTGATGTAAAATTTAAAATATGAAGACGAGAACAGGTATGAGTTAATTAAGACAGAATAAACAGGCAAGCTTCAATGGTTGATAGGTTGATACATAATTTTTAAGATTTATATTTCTGGATTTTCTTTTCCAAAGTCCTCGACACATGAACTAACTTTTTCAAAAAGCTATAAATTCATTACACCTAATTACAAAAAATTTTGCCAAACATATGAATCCAAAATTAATTCCATGCCTTGTCTATGTTAAGTAAGCTTAAGTAGTTACATTCAATAAGCTTGCAACGTAAATAATTGGAGTTGGAATACACTGATACTGAAAACAAACACTCAGATTTCGATAATTTAACTACGAAATTACCAGTAAACTATCAATCAATATGCTACTCACGGGTACGTACCAATAAAGACTAATTATAGAAAGAATGATTCATTATTATCAATATCGCGCTGAACTTGGGAGCCCCCTTCCCCCTCCTCGGCTTCTACCTCCTCCACCTCCGGGTTTTGAACGCGTGAATACCATTGTTTGATTGGGACTCCATCCTTCCGAACTACCGTATTGATTTTGCTCCCGTTCAGGAGGTGCTATTCTAACACCGTTAGCTTGAGATCTGGGTCCACTATTATACTCGTAGTCTCGAGATGGATGCTGATAGTTATCAGGTTGGGGGAACGACTGGCTGGATGGCAGTTGATTTGTTCCGCGGTGACCTCTAAAACCAGAATTACTGTAAGGCATTGATGTGGTTTCTGATGACGAAGAGTACTGCTGTTTCTGGAACCTTGGCGCCTGTGAATACCCTTTTTGAGAATCGGTTTCAATTGAACTCGAAATTTGCGATAGAGATGGGTAGTTGTCTCTCTGTTGATTCATCTGCCTAAAATCGTTGGGTCCTCTCTCCCGATCGTAGTCTTGGTATCCCTTTTCACGCTTGTAATCATGTTCTCCGTGTTCACGGTTATAGTTTTGGCGTCCTTGATCCCGATTGTAATCTTGCTGCCCGAGATCACGGCTGTAATTTTGCCGGCCACAATCTTGTCGTGTACCACCACGGATGTAATCCGGACGTCTTTGATCCCGCATTTGATCTTGCCTTCCTGAATCACGATTGTATTCCTGTCGACCTTGATTCCTATTGTATTCTTGTTGTCCTTGTTCCCGACTATAGTCTTTCCGTCCAGCCCCACGATTGTACTCGGGACGTCCTAGATCCCGAGCATACTCTTGTCGTCCTGAATCATGGCTGGAATCTTGTCGTTCTTGACAACGATTGTAATCTTTTCGTCCTTCGTCCCGGCTCTGTTCATATCTTTCGGGACCACGAATGTCATCTTCCCTTCCTTGAGCACGAGCATATTCCGGCCTTTCTCGGTCACGGTTCATATGCCCTAGATTACGTTCAGGCTCTTGAGATACCCGACCGCGATTGTATTCCTGCCGTCCTTGATCACTTCCAGACTCTTGATATCCACTTCCACGGAATCCACTACTTCTATCGGTAGGAGGAAAGTTAGAGTAAGATTCAAATCTTTCGGTATCAGAATCAGCCCGTGCGTATCCTCCTCGCCTTATGCCATTGCCATCGCTTCCACGAAATCGCTGATTCGTCCCACGGCCTCTAAATCCTCCTCTACCTCGAGAATTCCGATCTCGAAAATCCATGTTTTCGAAAGAATCGGAAAGATCATCGGCTCTTTTGTCATTTGACACTGTAGATTCAGTAGCATTATCATCACTTTTAATATGTTCGGCTATAAATCCAAAAAGAGAAATATTCCTTGTCGGTCGCTGGTATTCCTTCGGTATGGGTGTATTGTCTTCATCCTCATCTTGATCTTTGGGATTCCGCTTTTTTCTTTCTTTTCGTTCTTCGATGGCGCTACCTTTATCTTCTGTAGGAAGCTCCTTGTTTCTACCCTACAGTTCCATAAGTAAATATATTTATCACATTTTCAGATTTCAAGTGTAGAATAAAATGTTTACCTTCAAAAATTTCAAAGCTTTCTGAGGATGTTTGAACCTCTTTAAAGCTTCAGTTGCTTCCTCAATAGAAAATCCTTCTTCCATAATGACAACAATGTCCTTATCTAGAAGCTGTGTAGAATTATCACATTTTTACATGGTTTTCGATTATGTTAATTGCAAATCTGTGATCTTACATGTTTATTTGGCTTTTGAAACTTCTGCTTCACACTTTTTTCCATAAGCTCCGAGATTGCTTCGTTCCTTTGTAAATCAAACTGTGTCTGACTTGCATCCCCTTCTTTGGCAGCGTCCTCTTTTTTCTCATTTACAATGTCCATTGCCTATACCAAACACAATAGATTACAATCAATAAAATAGAAGCTAAAAAAAAAGGCCTACAGTTAAACTAAATCAGTTTAAAGATGAGCGAACAGATAGAGTTATTAATGCAAGTACCTTTGCTTTACGAAGACTAACTATATCTAATTTCGTCGATTTTTGTCCAAATGGTTGCCACATAGGAGGACCTTCAGATCCACTGACGTTTCCTGTGGCCCCCCAATCTTGCTTAATATCCATCTTTCTTTGAAAATTCCATTTTTCTATCAGTTTCGGTACATCACCTCCGAGGAACAGGTGATTATTTTTCGTAAGAAGAAAAATCTGACCATTTACAGGAGCTGCATTCACAATTTTAATCTTTGCACCTGGAGGTGTGTTCATGCTACAAATCAAAACAATAATTAGCTAATCCATTAGAAAAATCTATCATCTGAAAATCTGAATCGATCGTTCGAAGCGGAATTTATCGTTACTTTATTCTTTGAAGAGGCTCTATCACTAAAGCGAATATCGTAATGTCCCCATCTGTTAATACAAGCTTCAAGACATGCCTTTCAGCCTCATAATTCTGTTGACCATCTTGTTTGGGAACTGACAAGTTTGAAATCTGCTGGATTTGCAAAATACTACCCGCGGGAATCTCACGATTTTTGCTCAACGACTTTTTGAGAAAGTAATCTACTTCCAGAGTACAAACATCCTCCTATTATATAATAAAATCCCATAAGTCATAGTAAAATCCTTCACACTAATATAAACTAAATTGAAATAATAGTTGCTCATACATTTAGAAAATTAGATGACATCTTTGACGTTTCCTTCGGTTTCAGTAAAAATGGCGATGTAAAACCTTTTCTACACCAATTTCTTCAATTATTTCTTTCAGTTCTTGAGTAGAGAATTCTCTGAGATTCAGCAGTCTGCAAAAAATATTAAATACATTATAAATTAAACTGGATAATGCATTTGTTCAAAATATAATAACTCCCATTTTGAGCCGTGTTTTATTATAGTTGTTAAAAAAAATGGGTTGGATTGAATTTATGTTTACATTCAGCTTTGCTCTATATTCAATTGCAATACACAATACCAAATATCCGATGAATAGTACAGCCGCTGTTAGATAAATCGACATTTTTTTAACTTCATTCAAAATTCAAGTCCAATTTACAACTATGACGACGGATTATTAATGACAATTGCTACAGACACAATCCACTTTCAAACTAATTTACTCGACCGGGTCGGGTAATACATTTGACATGTGATATATATGATGATATGACGATGTTATGCCATTAATGAGTAAATTTTAAAAAAACTCACTAATAGAATTCATAGCGATCTCAATATTGAATACCGAAGAAGCCGACGAATTGCGGTTCGAAACTCATTAAGAATACTAAGATCAAGATCCCTTGCTAGGATTAGTAGAAGTAAGATGTTAATAACGCACTATTTTAAGTTTTAATGTAGTACAACATAAATTATAAAATAATCAATATAAAATGTTCTCACAAATATTTCTCAGAAATTACTCCAAACTCCTACAGCTCAACATGTTCGTAGCTCATCTCCAAACTTGTGTCAAAAGTGAATAACCCAAAAGCATTTACGCTGTACTGCAGTGAAGTGCGGCTGTATCTTCCCCCACTACACTCAAATTTTGCCCCTTACCATTTGCTTCGTTCTGCCCCGAATTTTTTCATACACATCGCTCAAAAGCTAGGTGAAGTATCGCATGAATTTTCGAACTACTATATTGCGATAAGGAATGCACAAGAGTTAAAAAAATAAAAAAATATGCGGGCTATTACGAACTGAAGTATTCTATTTTTTATTAAAACATTCATAGCCTTTATTTGAGCCAAATCTTTCGACCCATAATATCAACAAAATTAAATACATACTTAAACGATGGACAGAAGAACTGAATTTCCTCTTCAATTCACAGAAAAATTACATCATGTAGTTAGTTACCTATTCCGAAATCAGCCAGTATTGTTAATTAAGGTACAAGGGTATTATAATTTCGATTTTTCTTAAGATTAATATCACAAATGGCTCAATCAGCCCACTGCAAATACAGATTACACCTAGGAGATCAGAAAGTAGGCCCTTCTTCGTCTGGCTCGTTATCACCATCCAAGAAATCTTCTCCGTTGTCGAAATAATTTGCCAAATAATCTGTGCCCATATCTAGTTCTTCATCAGCCTCCTCCATCTCCTCCTGTAAATCAGTATAAAAAAATTAATGCATTTAAATTGAGGCGTCATTAGATAGGACCCACAAATAGTGGCATCCTCATAGTTGGTGGATTCTCTTCAAAATAACAATCCCTTGAAAAGGAATTGAATTCGGTAAGAGCTAGTTTTTGAATCATGTAAATGAAAATTACTTTTTAGAAGAATTTAAAGAGAAACCTTACATCTTCAAGTATTTCATTTGTTGGAGCAGCAGGTTGATCTTCATCATGGGGTTTCTTTTTCACAGGGGCGCCAGAACCGTCTTTCTGCTCTTCCTCGTCTGGAAGGTCCTCGATCACACGTTTCTTAGTGGGAAGCGGGGCTTTCCGAACTTTCTTAAGATAAGGTTTCGTTGATGTCAGCTCTGAAGGGAGTCTAAGGGATCCTACTCGATGGACAATATCAGGGTTAACAGTCAAGGGGGCCTTATAAATGTCTGTATATCGATCGACGTTGAATCCACACTTCGCTCGGCGAGGTAGATGCACCCCATAATTGCTACTAAAATACTGGCAAAACCTTTTATAGACTGCAACTCTGTCGTTAACTTGGAGATTCAATGGACTAGGTTTGGGGGCTGTAGGATACAACGGAGGTACGGTCGGTGTCAGGACATCTACCTGAGGAGGTCCACCAAAACTTCTTCCACCACCTGGTTTCTGATATCGAGCAGCGACACTGACAGGGTTCGAAGTAGCAGGTGGGGGTCCTTTAGGATTAGGGGTTCCCCTTCCGACATTTGCCGCTGGCGGTTGACCTCCTACCCCTCCTCCTCGAGCAACGACAGTTGTGCCGGAGTTGTTCCTGCCTCTGCCTGCTTGAACATGACTAACCCTTGCAACTGGACCACTTCTAGTACCGTCTGCTGGAGTTGCTGGTTGCTGTTGAGACTTTCCGGCAGCTCCAGTGCTACCGCCTGCGTTATCAGCTTGTCCTTTGGCCATTCATTTGAGTTTTAATCAGTCTGAACCAACAGAAATTTCAGCCCTCGTTGGCAGAGCAGTAGATGCAATGACTTCCTCTAACGCCTCAGCGATGAATTGATCAGGATCATAAATTACTTTCAACAAAAGTGAACAGCTAGGACAAGTAGCCACGTCTTCACCACTTACAAGCTCCTCCTGTAATATTAATTAATACAGCATATAAGCCTCATTTCAATCTAACACTCTCCGGATACCGTAGAAGCTTAAGATTATGTATTAGTTCATTCTCATATATGAAGATTCATCAAGGTCGTTACAGAGTGTAAACAGCCGATTTCATATGGGTATAATCATCGAAATCTCACAATCAGGAATCAGCCATCAAACCAAAACTTATTGCTTTCCAATGAACGGTCAACACGACATGCGAAGGAACAATTAATTCATTACCTGGACAGCCAATTATTTCACTGCAATGTCCAAGCGTTAGTTTGTATTCAAAAAAACCAAAAAAAGTAACACACACATCATGCAGTAATAAAATGTGAAATGAGATGCACCAAAAAGTACATAATGAATAGGACCGGTTGATTAAAAGTATTAAAACAACTTGAATTAGATTTTAAAATCCAACACTGAATCCAGAAAAAAATGACCACACAAAAGGTAATCGATAGATAAATAAATGCCTCATCTGTGGACCTCAATAACAAATGTTTAAGATCCCAAGTGAACAAACGGTGGAAAAAGATGTGGCCACGAGGTGATGTACAAAAATGGCGGCTTCCCCATTCAATTGAAGCATTTAAGTTTAAGTGCTGAAAACCACACGGCTAAATTTGGCTAAATAAATTGTGCCCTTACTCACCTTAGTGATTTGAAATCGATCTCCACATGGACAAGGGTAGAAATAGGTCTCGGAGTCCTCGTCCCACTCAAAGTCCTCTATTTCCACTTCGTCGTAATAAGATGTCATCCCAGGTGGCAGGAACTCGACTCGGAATAATTACAGCAGCAAGAGAAGGAATCCAGGGATTGCTGCTTCTCTCCTCTCTCAACTTATACTGTGAAGCCCTCTCCTCAGGAGCTTCTTCCTCAAAATCTCCTCAACTCACTTTTCACCATAGCTGCTCAACTACAGTTCTATGAAAATGAAACAAAAAACCCTTTGGGGGGCTCATATACATTTGGTCATAGTTTCAAGAAATTGTTTTAAAACTAATAGTCAATAGCTTCTAAATGGGACACCATTCGGTGATCAAGGGTAGATTTTTTCGAAAGCATGTTAGACCATTTTTAGACTTGCTAATAATTCCAAGAAGAGAAAAGTACAGAATTCGATTTGATCAAATTTGAATCATATATAAATACAAATAAGCCAAGCACTTAATTTTGCGAATCAATTACTGTTTTGTTTTCAAGGGCATTATAAGAGAGTTTAATAAATAATAATGCATAATGGATAATGGCTTACTTATTAGTCTTAAAAAATTCATGAACTCCCTAATTATTTAACTCAGGTCCTTTGTCCGTCATGCTGGTCATTCAAGTATGAAATTGATTCCATGATTGCAAATATTTTCTACTTGATTTTTGAAGACTAATTTGGCGTTTATTGGTATTTACAGTTGCATAGCATGTCGACATTAATTCTGGAAATTCAGCTTCAGTGGATTTTGAAAGGATAGGTTGTCAGTTGTCTTGTCATGCATCGCCCATCTATGCAGCTAATGTCCAGTCTGTCCTTGCGTGCTACTGGTACATAGTTTGTCAGATGATTTTTGCTCTCCGTATGTATGCGAACGAAAGTTGGGAAACAAATGTTAGCGGGTGTTTTAAATACAAAATTGTGCATAAAATCTTGATTATTTGTTGATACTGATTGTTAGTTTGTAAGTTGACTTCAAAATAAATTTCCATTTCCATTTCCAATAAAACTAATCCTACGTGTAAAAAGATTATTATTAGAGATTATGGCTACTCCCAATGAGGTAAGTTTATCGTTAATTGATTCCACATAGGATATTTTATTAACTTTCTTAATGCTCTGGTTTTTGTGTTTTATTATATAACCCTTTATTTAAAAGCTAGTTAGTCCAAATTAAAAGTTATTATGTAAGAGTAACAACCAGACATTGTGAATCAAATGGATCCAACCAAACTAGACATTACAAATTAAAGTAACAGGTGTGAGTTCTTAACCCCACGTAAATTTCGTTACAGGCACCCGATCATCGAAGAAAATGGGATGTCGAAGAATTTGAAAAGCTGGCAGCTAAGCGTTTGGAAGATGAGGAAGAAGAAGACGAAGAAGGGAAGCCAAAAAAGCGAGAGTTGCTGAAGCAGCGAGACTATCGCGTTGACCTCGACTCTCGACTTGGAAAATCCATCGTGATCACTAAAAACACCCCAGCGTCACAAGCAGGAGGCTATTACTGCAATGTGTGTGACTGTGTTGTCAAAGACTCAATTAATTTCTTGGACCATATCAACGGGAAAAAACGTATGCTTATAATACCAAATTATTTAAAACAAATATTGCGGTTTAAACTTGATCAGTAATGATGTTTACTCTGGTATATCTTGATAGATCAACGTAATCTGGGAATGTCGATGAAAATTGAACGATCTACGTTAGATCAAGTGAAGCAACGATTCGAAATGAATAAACAAAAACGGACTGAGCAACAAAAGAAATATGATCTTGAAAAACGGATTCAAGAGCTGCAGGAAGAGGTAAGTATTTTTAATTTATTACGATACAGTATTCAACGTGTATTAGCAGTATGAAAGTTATTAACTGTGTTGTCAGTACACTGAAATTGTCATGAATGTGTTACTCATCAGACTGCAATATATATTGAAAATAGTGAGGATACTAGAATCTTGGATTCTACCTCTTTAGGTCATTTTGAATTTTAAGATTTTAAATAATCGTTAATTTGTAACATATTGTTTTGTAGGAGGAACGGTCCAAGGAGTATAGGAAAGATAAGAGAATGGAGCGGAAAAGAAAAGCTGAAGAAACCGCTGTTTCTAGTGAACCAACAGAAGGAATGGATCCTGAAATGGCTGCTGTTATGGGTTTCGCTGGGTTTGGAACTTCCAAAAAATAAATTCCCTCCACCTAACTTTTCCTTTAATTTTCCTAGCAGTAATCACAAAAAAAGTCTGTTTTGCAAGGCTTAAATAAAGTCGATAATTTCTATGTGTATCAAGAAAACTGCTAGTAATCACTTTCATCTGGGCTTTTTTCTCAAATGCATGATCAATCCTAGTTAGTTGGTATCTGTGATGGTTTTCTAATGTTTCTTCACTGAGTGAACGTTAAGACAAAATGTTCGGGGAACTTCGCGGATTTAATTTGGTGACATAATTACTTCGTCGGTTTTAGCAGCAGAAATATGAGTTGACCATATTGTGTTCTGATTTTAAGAACTTCCGCATGGCGCATAGTTGTAATAATTAATTTCTTGTAGCTTAATAAGTAATACGAATTAAGTTTATGAGCTTATAATGACAAAAGGTAGAATCTATTAAGGTTAATAAATAAATGAAGATTGTTAGACAATTATGTCAACTCATCAAGGTTTACTTTATTGTAATACATTAAAATACATCACATTGTAAGTTCATTCGTACCTACTAGACGAAAGTAACATACTGCTACTTTACGATAATTGAACTGCTTAAAATTGCTCGAGGACCAACTCTGTGCTTCATTTTCGTACGTCAGAATAATAATAAAAAGTTCATTACACGACATTATACCATAAAACTTAACCTATTTTGTACACGGAACCGTATAAAGGGTCCCGTGATGACTGGAAATACATAACACCTTAAATACTATTCCGTTTCAAATATTTTAAAATAAACTTTGAAGACTACTGATGTACATTCTGAGACAAAAAATATTTACAAATTCAATAAGATATTAACTTAACTAATAGGAATCACTTGTATTTGACTGGAGGCCTGTATCATAGATGCTCACGATTAGATTCTGACTATTACTCAATCATCGTTTAAATAATTTTCCCGATCAAGTCTATTCGTAAATCTCAGCAATCCTCGAAGCCGGTAGTGGTTGATGAATGTCATCTTCATACATCTCCACATTTGATCCATCACAATGAGTCTCATTTATTTCAAAAACTTCAGTAATCTCTAGTTGATTGTCTTGGTTGTTGAGGTAGTAGGAAGCCTTTAAGGCATCCTGATGGGATGTAACTGTGAGAAAGCGTTCAAAAGTGTCTTCGTCTCCTTCTCCAAGATCTACTATTGATGTTCGTCGACTGTCTATGTACTGAACTGCATCTCTGCAAATTACAGGGAAATAAAGGATATTATAATAATGATTAAAGGATATGTTTAAATCATGTTTTTCTAAAGTCTTACCGATTATCGATGTTCAACGTGAATCCGAAATTCATTTTATTTCGAATTGATTGCCTTCTTTGAATGCATGCTTCTTCGGGAGCTTCAATATCTATTTTAATAAATAACAAAGTCAATAAAGTTTCTAACACACCCAAGACGTCATACACTTTACTACATGAAATGAATTTCTACTCAAAGGCTAAGTCTTTCAAACTTACCATCATCTTCATTGTATTCGGTGATAGCAACTTGGCATGTCAGTTTGGCGGAATATGCTGCTGGGGACAGACTTATGTTGGCCAATGTTTCAGCCAGTAGCTGAAGAACTGCTTCACTCAATACCTTCAAGTTGTAAGTCAGTTTGGGGGCGGTGTCGAATATCTTCAATGCAGTCGCATACGCGATATCAGCAGGAAGAATACACGGGAGTGACATCAGGGATAAGAGTCTTACGCTTTGATGCGAAAACAACCAGTTAAGCAGTCCTTTGTTCCCAGACTCAATAGCATCTTGCAAAATAGACACTACTGTTTCAGGTAGACTGTCAAGTAATGCAGCCTATCAAAATAATTAAAACGCATTTAAACTTTAAAATTTTAAACATCAATTAGTGGCTGATGGATCGTCATTTGTTTTGAATTTATTAAAAATTAAATGAGCTTTACTTGTTTTTGAACTTTGCACTGATGACATGATTCTTCAGACATAATTCTCTCGTAATTTTTAGTAGCCATCTCATCTAGTTCCACCCCGAGACTCATGGAAGTATCCATCGTCATGCAACTAACACAGCCAATGAGGTCATTACGGGCTAGGAACCTTAGGGTATCATCAAATCCTTGTTGGCACATTTTGGACAAAATCTCAGGTTTTGGTGGGAAAAGGGTGCGAGAAAATCTATACAAGTTTTGTCGGGACAATTCTATGGAAGTATTTGCCAAATTGACCTGAAACCATCATAAGAATTAAATTAGATATTTATCTTTATATTACTCAGACAAGGCCGGAATTTCGAAAGAGGGGAATTTTCAGGATGAGGAAAGATGAACAGAAAAACGATCAATAAATAAAGCATAAACAAAGCGTTCTTGAAGAAAACGTGTAAAAATGTTTCAATAATTTCAATGCTATTGATGCAAACCTGAATAAGATTGACAGTATTATCTCGGGGACAGATATCAGATTCTCCACAAAATGGAGACACGGTGAGTGTATTCTCATCAAGAATTGGAAGGTTATCACTATAACAGCCATCCATATACCGTACACCTTGAAACTTCGGAGGAAGCCATCCAGAAAATATTGGGATAAATCCAGAGCATAAGATGGCCTGCAGTAAATCAGGAAGTACATGCAAATCAATAAGAGGTGTCAACTTCTACAACCGCTAACCATTAACTACAACAACGATACGAACTCAACGAATCAGAGTTCATGCAGCGTTCAGAGATTTACAGCAATACAAAGCGAGAAGCGAGAAGCGAGAATCAAACTAAATAGGTACATGCTTTCAGCCGATAAAAAATTCTATATTAACTGCAAACCTTTAGGATTGGGCAACGATTTAAATAAGAACATGCAAATCAAGCAAAGTTTACAGAAATCCAGATGTGAAATCTAAGATCTCCCGTGCAAAGACGGTAAACAATACATAGGGTACAGGAGGTCAGAGGTATCACTTTGGCCTTCAACTTGGACAGTATATGATTCCTCAGAAATCATCAACCGAGACAGACTATGTCCAACTAACATGAAATAGACGGGAAGTATCATCCAATGGACAGATATCTGATTCTCCACAGAAAGGGCTGACTGTCACAGTATTCTCATCAATTGCAGGCAAATTGTTCGTAAATCCTCCATCCATGTGTCGAAAACCTCGGAACATCGGGGGTACGAATCCAGAGAAGAATGGGATGAATGCCGAGCATAAGATAGCCTTTAGTAGTAAATATATATAAAGCCATTTTATACCAATTGTACACACAAGTTTCTCAAAAGTTAAAAGCTTGTCATCATCGGAACTAAATTAGGAAATATGTACATTTCTATTCAACCACAAACCAAATATAAAACCCAATTTCAGAAAACCCCAATTATTTATTTACATATTTGTGAGAAGAATATTAACAATACACAAATTTTTTTTTAAATTTGCATATGATCTTGACGAGAAAGAATTGCTGAGTAGTAATTCCCTTAATTTTGATGAAGATTAGTTATGAGTGCATGCAGTTAGCTTTAATTTCTAGAACAGTGCAATTCGTTTAAAATTCTTATAGCCATCAGATCTGCAAATAGTTGACGGTCCATTAAAGACAGAGCAGAAAGTGATTGTAAAACGTAAAAAAAGTCAAACAACGAGATGACTTCAGTTTTGTAAACAACTTAGCTCATAAGTATAATTAGATGGTTGAAGTTCGACCATCGAATTATCACTAGAGTGAGGTGAGTGCACTAAAGTGACTCACTTTTCACGTGCAAAACTGATGGCTAACAAATAATGGAAAACGCATGCACTGAGTATTAATTGATCTAATCTATGAAACTCTGAACATTCATGAACATGAACTCTGATTCTATAGTTCTAAAGTCAATTATGAGCTAACCTTTCATTAACTTTATTAAATTTGATATTGATAACCTTAAAATCTGTATCATACCTGAATGAGTTCTTCACGTGAGTTGTAATGGGTGACGATAACGTTTTGACGGTCATATACTCTTGTTAAGGAAATGTGAAGTTTTCCACTGACTCGCAAATGAGCATCTTCGGGGAGAATCTGAAAATATTACACAATCAGGTTCACTGTCATTAATCCCTTTCTACTTCTTAAATTAAGAAAATAAGTTTACTTAAGTAGTTGAATCTTGTATTTTCTACAAAAGTCTATGGGATTTATTCCAAAATTTACTATCAAAAGCCCAATAATGGAAATGAGAAATATTTACAGTGAGATTAGAAACGCTATTATTTCCCTATCTTAAAAATTGTCCAATTCGGAACTTAAACTAACAGCATCATCATAAAAGATTTTTGAGAATTTGTTGCATGACATCGATTCTAGAACTTTTCTGTACGCTATATAGTGTAGGGCATTCTAGAAATTATTTTGCAGTTTAAATGAGCCAAAACAGTATTTCCTTTGGCAAGTTACAAACTAAACGAAGCAGTACGAAGTACGAAAAGGATATGCACGTGTGAGTGAAATCTTAGCATACACATGGGGACAAGTTGATTGACCTCTTTCTTCTTTTCTGTGATATATATTAAGCAGATAATCCTCTAGCCTTGGTTAGTGTACGTCAGAAGGATTTAATCCGATTTTAATGCTTCGATCTCACCTTTTCAAGTCCATCTCGGAGGATCTTTTGGATATTAAAGGACGGGCTGAATGGTCCCAAAGTCTTTGATCTTGCCAGTGTAGCGATTCGTAGCACATCTTGAGTTATCTGACCTGCAGAAAAAGAAAAAATGATTAAAACACAATTCAACTAAAGCCTAATATTATATTTTTATGTTACAATTAATTTAAAGTTCAAGTCAATGCATGTCCCTTAGGGATATCTTACTCCCATTGGATTTTGAGATGCCTATTTTTTCCAAGTTTGTATTTACTGTAGTGCAAACACAGTTTCTTTTAATAAATTGCGCAATTTTATACAAATCACCTGATTTTTTTTAAAGATTTCGGATTCAGCTTTTAATGTAAATTTTTTTTGGACAGAGATCAGCTAGAAAATTGTGAATCTCAACATTCTCTTGTCTAGCATGACGAGTTTGTGACCTCGTGACAAAAACTCTTCTCCTATGAACAAGCGGAAATTCACAATCAGTCTTTGTCTCCGTCTGGGGAATATCATGTATTCACATTCATGAACCGAAATTAACCACGAAGGGGTCAGTAGGTGCTGTTATCAATTTTTGTGGAAAAATATTACAAGTTATGGATACACATATCCAGGAAAGGGTTAGCTGGTTAACACATTCCCTAAATATTCATTCCTAATCAGCTAGTAGCAAATTTATATTTAATGCGCAGTTATTCGCTCCAAGCCTCAATCTCAAGGCCTTCTTTGACTTAATCTTGAGAAGACAGACATATACTAAAATTTTATCAGTAATAATGAATGGAAACCAAGACATGGAATTCGTATGAACCTAATACTATCGTATAAGTTTCTAGTACATCCTAGACCAACATCATTTGCATATAATACACACACAGGACATCGATGGATCTTCAAGTAATCTTGGTTGTGGTGGCATGCGTTTGTTTGTGTCTTTTACTAATCTTATGTATGCGGGGACTGAACCAATTGTAAACGAAAGAGAATTGGAGAGATTTGGAGGTGTGTATATATGCATATGGATGGACTACACTACACTCCCCTTTTCCCTCTTTAGAGGGACATTAAACTTGTTCACTATTGTTGAGTTTCTTGTACCTTCGAACCTCATTTACTAACAATCTATCCTAGTTTGAAGAACCATTCTATCACCTTGCTTATGTAACTAATTGAAATTCTAACTTAACTAAACTCATAACAACATAGGTGAGCTGACTACTCAGGAACAACCAAACACATGAATTGCGTACAGGTGATGTAATCATCTCTCCTTGAACTACTGTTATAATAAGTACTAGTTCAGCTCAGTCCATATGTCTAGTCTGTGTAGACTGAGCGAATCATTTTTACCTCATTTTATTTCGATACACCAATACACATATTTGCGATAGAATTGATCATCTCGAGGAGTTAGTTCAACAGTTAGTGTTAAGCTGACTAAATTGATGTACTACAAATATTATAGTAGAGAAAGCTTGTAAAATAATGCTTCTCATTCCATGCCATACGATATTTGTAATTCTTACTCGATAGCTTATAGTTAGCATTTATTTTTCACTAGAGAGACAGAACACGGAACGTCCGCTTTGACAATGTCTGCTCCAGAAAAATTTCCGACACGGAAGTACCAGCTCTGGTTTCCATCGATTACTTAAAGATTAATACATTGAATAAATTGATATTTATTGGACTGGTTGAAGTATTGCAAAATCCTGAGGTCAGTCGTCTGTCCGACTCTGTCCATCAGTTTTGAGCATTGAAAAGGCAAAATGAAATAAGTTATTTCTGTATATACAGATAATGCAGAAAATTTAAAACAAAATAAAGTAGAACTAATAATTTTTTTTGGCAATGCTTTGAAATTGTTACAACTTACAACTCGTCCCTACGCACACCTCTAGATACAAGATTTAGGAATAAATACTGACAATGGTCAACTTAACTAATCCGCTAATCCCACAAGCAACAAAATTTCAACCTCATAGTTTCACAATACAACCAACTCAAACATAACGACGTAGCCGAGTCAGCGTCCTAGAAAAACATTTCCTTTAGATAACCTTTGACTATCTCTACTGTCCTGAACAGATGCATTCAACTTCTCATACAAATTTATCTGCTTCTTTCTTTCAGTCAGAATTAATAATTTAAAAATTCATCTTGAGAAGAATAGAGACTGGAAGTTGAAAACGATAAATGTGAAAGGCTTCTTTTATAAATTTGCAAACCCACAGTCAACAAGCCAACAGTTGCAAATAATATTGCTCACTAGTGGTTATCTAGGATGATAATTCTTTTCATAACTCCTTAACATCCAAATCCTCAATTATACTTTTACATAGTCAGACGAAAATCCAAATGGCTGTTAGAGGGAAAAAATCTCTTTAAATAATAAAAAGAGGCCCCCGGGCTACAAAAATCCTTGCCAATTTGGCTTGGCAAAACCCACCAGACTTTTGAATAGCAAACATTTGCATTTGGCTGAGTATAAAAACCTATTGCATCACTAGAAACATGGGAAACCCCGTTTCACATATTATTCGAAATGCATGATGTTGGTATGTTTGGCTGTTTAAGTAAAACCTGTCTGGGAATTGTGTGAAGAGTCTGTTAACGCATGCAATTATTCGGTATGGCTGTATGATGATTACAATTTACAACCAAATTTTAAATATTTAAATACAAATTTACGGAGAGAATGGAGAGATCAAATTAAACTGTATTTTAACAACGTTTTGTAAACCCGGGTTTTACGAGTTCATAAGAGGTATGTGATATTCTTGACAGTCGTAACTAAACATTAGCCGAATATAGCTGACTGAAAGGCTTAGAGATTACGTACGCGTACTGTAACGTAGTATTGAAAAAAATTACACATAAACCAACCGATCCCACATTATTTATTATTTAGTTGACTAAGGCAAATTTAGACAATCAGTCAAGAGTTATGGACTTGATTAAATCATTTTTTCCCAAAATTATATGATGCATTGCCTAAAATGTTATAGGTATGATATGAATTAGGAATTATCAAATTTATTCAACATTTATTACTTTTTGAGTTCAAATCGGAGTATTGAAGTGATTAAAAACATTTTCATGAGCTACCACTTCTTGTAAAAAAAAGTAATTTACAAGTGTTGAAGCCACTAAAACAAGACTGATGATAACCATTCCTCCTGAACGTACTATAATATTGTAAAGCATGGCAAAATGAAGGAAGAAACATAAGTCTGGATTACTTTTAACAACTATTAAAAAAATCTTCCATGCATAGAAAACTCCAAAAGTTTAGGATGAGGTCATTCGTATATTTATCTAATAGAATTTAATAACTTTTATCAGTTTATGTATGTTTATGTCTTGTATACAAGGAATCATAATCATAAATCCTGAGGAACCATCTAAATACGCAAGATCGGCGAATTTCAATTATTATCCATTAACGGAAATAATTAAGACAATTTAATGATAAAAACTTGCATGTTCAGAAGGTACTGACTTCTATTGCATTCCATAGATAATTGGCTATTACTGTCGGTCAATGTCCAGTTCACTAATCCTGAGGTTTTAGGGTACAATGTGTCCATCCCTTAGGTTAATTCTTAGGTTACAAAGATAATTCCAATTGATTCCCATTAACAGATACCCTAATACTGAATTCAAACTAGTCAAAGAGTATTACTTGTTTCCTTCATTGGTGAAATGATTTGCAACAATCGTATCAAAATAAGAACCCAGAACGCAGGCCCATGACACAGTATTAGTAGGAAAGGGTTATCAGACATCAACTTGTGGTAAGTGCCTCTCTTCTTCTATAATAAAGCTTAGAGAAACAAAAATGTTGAACTGGCCATGTGGCCCATGATGTGGCCTTGGTAAGCTGACTCTTTAGCTTGAGAAAATTCGACATTCAATTGATTTTATTTTGCTTCTATGTTATAATATGTCTATGTGTCATTTCCAATCGGACTAACTAACTAACAGCGAAAGGAATGAAATTATGTTATATTTACCAAGCCGCAAAAAGGCCTCTATAGATTCGTTATCATATGAAAATCCCGAGTTCATCCTTTGTCTTTGTGCCACCATCTTCCTCAAAGTTCACACAATACTTTTAAGAGATCACAAGAAATTAATTAACACGAGCAATTCGCCGTCAAATAAATTATAAAAATACAAAACTCGGGACTGAAAGAGGAGCATACCCAAAAAGAATTTACTGTTTGTGTTTAAGCTACAATTTTAAATTTATAGTTTTAAATGGAGCTATGAGAGGTATTTGAATTTGTTAAGATATTTGTTACGAAGACGAACCCTTTGATAATGACGTTAATAGACAATCTTTCAAATTCAAAACAATTTTGCTTGTGCACTAGATAAATATTATTTCAACATCAAACTCATCAAACATCCTATGCTGGTAATCAAATAAATTCTAGAATGATTCATCGAGCGTTGATTTTAGTTTCTATGTACTCAAGAATAGACGTAGATCGGGGAATGATGTATTATTACCTAATCCTAAGAACATTAAGGATCAGACTTTTCTCTAACTCTTGTGCATATATCCTCTTTGAAAGGTTAAAACTATTCTGAATTCTGTCTGTATGGCCTTTAATATTATTTATGAAACCTTGGGCCGAATACACTTGTATCCAAACATTCAAAACTATTGACTTTTTATTAGCTTTTTTTTTACTGCCAGATGAAATTAATCCCTACATGATGCGGAGTGAAGCAGACATTGCATTTTCAACACAGCACAGAATATGTATTGCCTAAGCCTAAAATCTAAATCAGCTCCAATTCTTTAGCTCAGAAAGTGCTCACGTATTTTTATTGTTGACGTGTGATTGATTATTAAAAAGTATCACTATCACCGCTATATATAGGAAGTTGCATCGCATGCATCTATGTAAAAACATAATGCTCGGCACTATCTGCATATGTTTCTATTTGTTTTTTTAATACGAAACGAGAAGGGACATCACTCTGGACGATGTGCAAAGGTTGCATACTGTATACTTAAAATGATTTTATTTCCTAAACTCTGGACACTTTCCTCACGCGAGCAACTATTAATCAAACTAAATGATCTCGTCACAACTCAGCTCTCTCCGATAAGCTGAATGATTGATTGAATCCATTTAATCCTATCATTTATATTTATATCAATTTCGTTTCAAAAAAACTTTGAAATCCCTCGAGGGTTGCATAACTTTATGAGATTTATCGAATGTTTTCTTCGCAGTAATGATTAGCAAGATTTTCTGATTTTCCCTAGGAAATGTAAGAGATTAAACCCCTCGATAAAAAATTACTAACTCAGTCATGATGCATAAATACGGCAACCTCCTGATGTCTTTATTAGACATGAAAGCAGTAGCTATAATTTGAAACATATTATGGACAGTGAAAATGAATCATGGGTCTTGTATATAGTGACACAAGCATTGTACTTGATTTAGTTGATTTAAGTGGGATGGGCTTAAGCTTTTCATGAGCTTTACCTGCAACGAAGCAGAAATACCTGACGGAGGTAGAAAATGAAAAATGGACTAAGATTTCTTTCCAATAAATAGTTTACACTTCAAAGAAGAATACAAATGAATGAACACAGAGAGAAACAGGGAGAGCAGTCCAAGTTGATTTCTAAATACTGGAAAGGACCTACTAGTCTTTGCTTTTCTGTACAATAATACCAAAGCCAAGGGAAGGGTATCATCAAAATTTACAAGTACCTGAAAAACATAGCCCCAACTGATTTTTCACATTCAGCTATGTGCCCTATCCCTTAACTATTTTGCTCTCAAATCCAAGGGATCCGTGAAAAGTTTTGCCAACATTCAACAATGATCCTTCTGGTTAACCATGGTTCGGTAAATATCCCTTAGTTTAACGGCCAACTGCTGTGAGTAGATTCCTAAATGAAAACTGCCTCACCCGTTGCACAGTTAACATTAAATATCTTGTTGGCCTCGGCACCATAATCCATAATAAAGATACCACCACTACATTCCCTACTAATGCAATAACCAAATAGATTAGAGGATTTAAGGGCTCCTAACCTAAGCCTGTTTCGTCTGGTCAGTTCGTTAGAGGTAAACGAAAAAACCAAAGATCTTGCATTCTCATCTACTGTACTCGTTAGTCTAAAAATGTATGAACGGTCTGGACTTGACCTATGTCGGCATTGTCGGCCCTTCTTCTATATGATTGAAATCTATATTTTTCTGTATTATCCAATAAAGAATACCTAGAACTGATTCAAGAGTTTCGAAGGATGGAATACTTACCTAGAGGGGCATCACATAGTAGACAACAAGCAGCTATGGCTCCAGCAGATGCTCCGGAAGCTTTATTAACGACCAGGTGAGGCGCGTATTTTTTCAGGCAGGCAGCTACTCCCACATGGTAAATCCCGAGAAATCCACACCCAGCAAATGATAAATTAAACTTGGTCTTATTTGACATTGTAGTTATTTATAATTAGAGGAAGTCTTTGAGTTGTATTGAGAATAATTTAAAATTAAACTCAGTCACGGCTCTCAAGTCTATATGTTTACTTATGGACAAGGCAAATTGATTTGGGCAATTCTGACCCTCTTGAGCATTGAAAGTAGATCGACGAACTAACTCAACAACTAACTTCAGACAGCAAAGGCGAGGGCTTGGCAAGTTAATTGCAAAACTCACTCCTATTTCGTTGAATGTTATTGCACACTAAATCCTTTCTGTTTTTCCACTCAACTTTAAACTTTGTTTTGTAAAAACTTGTGGAGTAGAATATACAGAATATGTATCTCTACTCAAACTACTGAAACTATTACGAAGAAAATAAATTACAGCAATATTTTTGCAATCCCCTAAAAGTCTCGTTTTGCTAACTTTTTGTTCAAGTGCTATAAAGTCTCTAAAGCTGATGAAGGCAAGAGCTGAAATGTGAATATTTGAATTGACGAGTCTGGCTCAAAGAACTTGAGGTAAACGAGGGGAAGACTCAATGCACAATTGTAGAACTATAGCAATCTACTCTGTGCTTGGAGGAGTTAGTACTTTGGTTTACGTAAAAGTAACTTAATTGCTTTTCCTAAAGACGTTTATTTGACGAAGGTTATTAGGTTGGGTGTGAACAGAACAAAACTGAAAGGCCAACTGATGGGAGGGAACTAGACTTGCTTGCAATTTATACTCTCTAAACTCATACTTGGCTGTGTACAGTTGGATTGGTTCAAAAACGTGGTGTGTTGAAGTTCAGAATCATCATCTTCAACCCCCCTCCCCCTCACTACCAGCATAACACTCGCAAACATCAAAATACTCTTCATCATCTCTCACTCCTAGTTTCCCATAAGCTTACAAAATTATAACCTGGGGGCTCGTCATCACTTTTTATAACCCCCCCCCCTCCGCTGTGTATTCATGCGAATTCTCGAATTAATTGGAGGGCTTAGAATTATCTTCCTCTGTCCGCTTCAGGTTAAAGTTGCATTTTTTCAATTACACCGTCCACTACTTAATATTAATATCTCTCTGATATCTGTCTGCGATGTGTTTTTTAGGGAGCAAGAATCAAATCCTTATGAATCAGTCAATATGTAATGTATTCAAGATTTTTCCGATTGCCAATTGACCCTAGCCATTGCATTTCCAGTTTACCATACTGGACAAGCAAAGTCGGTTAAGTGGGTGAATGGATTATGACTTAATAAAATATGAGCTTTTCACGAGGAACTACTACTGTAAACTATATTCTCAACGCATTTGCCTTTGATGACTCGAAGACTTGAGTTGATGGAAGGAGTCTTAACTTGTCTCGTCGTTACAATATTTTTTTGACGAATGGACTCGTGACGAATATGATTATGAGTGACAGTGAGAGGTTATGAGCGAGATCTGAGGGGATGACATTTATTCTAGATGATATTCATGGGCCACCATATAGGTCGGTCTTCTTATCATGTTTATTGAGCGTTGATTTTGTCACCTTCCATTTGACTCAGTGGGCTTGTTGGTGCTGTTTGCTCTGTGTACGTAGCTCGTAATAAAGTAATAATAATAATATACGTCGTACATCTTAAGATATGTAAGTTGTTGACAAATATTGGTGGACATGGAAAAGGAGATAACATCATTCCCCGTTCCCTGACAAGGGAAATAATGTTTAATAAATAAATAATCGTTAGTTCAGAATCACAGTTTTGAGTTTATTTTTCTCTTCTTTAAAAATGATAAAGAAGCAACGGAGTTTACTCGGTGTTGATAGAAAAGACGTAGCTTTTATGTTTATTGTTTATGTGTCAGATCGAAGGTAGCTAACACGATTCTTAAAAACCTACTCCAAGCAGCTACGAAGGGCCCGTTCGTTCGTACCAAGCCGTCATCCTTATACTTATCTGATTTATCCCATATTATATATTGTCTCATTAGAGGATGTCATATAGATTCAGTTGAAATTAAATTTGGCT